>OY829518.1:15523288-15545928 GCA_963691665.1 Clepsis dumicolana | reverse complement strand
GATATACATCGGAACCATAATTATGATTTTGTATGTGTTTTTTTTTATCTAATTCGGCTTGCTGTTTCTGACAATGTGGATATGCAATTTTTTAAATCATGATGCTATTGTTTTGTTGTAAATAATAAATTAGTTTATATATGTATATTGTATATACAGAGTATATTTGTAAATATAGAGGTTTATGTGAAGATGACGAAAAATATTTTGTACAATGGAGTACAAGTAGGTTAAGGGAGCACCGAAGCGGCCGCGCGCGCGACGGCCGTCTCGCGTGTCGCTCGGTGCGCCGTTGTTTCGAGAAGACGCACCGGACGACAAAGCGAGGCGCGGGCGCCCGCGCGAGCCGCGGAGGCGGGACGGGGCGCGTCGTCGCCCGATCGCTCATTACGTTTCGAAAAACGCAGACTCCGGTCGGTGCTAATCGGCGGACTCCTGACGTTAGGATAAAGGCTAGTAAAGCGAAAGTCGGACGGCTTACAGACACAACGTTATCACATTTCAGTACACGTAGTTACATAATAATTAATATTGCAATGAACCGTGTGTTACGCGATTGTAATTGACCGTCACGCCGCTCCTATAAATAAACAGGGTTTCTTTTGAAACAAAAAGTAGAACCACGTAGCAGACGCAGTTTCGCTTCTGATAGTCCTTGTTCTCATGATGCTGATAGTAACCGATTGCGGAGTTTGCCTCAAAAAGCCGTCCTTTGTACATAGTCTTTTCAACGTGAAGCATTTATGCAGCTACGCAACTTAGTGGATACCGTGTTGATGTTATTAAGTGTAACAGTGTAAGTGCGGACGAGCCGCCGCCGCCCGCCGCCCGCCGTCAGACCGCGGCCGGCGGGCGGCGAGACCTGCGCCCAGCGCAGCCTGACCGCCATTGCATAATTGTTTGTGATTTTGGAAACATTTCAGGTTGTTGTGACAACCAAAACGTAACAATGTCAATCAGAGAGTAAATCTATTTACACTGGTGCATGTATACATTTGTATGTACATGTATCAGATTTATTACACCTAGCACTTATGCCGGATGTATTATTGGTCATTGCCGTTGGATCAGTGTGTTATGTTATTATTATTGGCAATATTTGATGTTGGTGTTCAAATTATGTACTTACAATGTCGTACAGCTCCGCCATCGGCGTTCAATCTACTTAATTACGTTGAGTTATATTAACAGGTATGTATGTATAGATTAATTCACTAGAGCGGTCGCCAATAACGGATTGAACGAAAACCGAAACGCCAAAAGGAACGAAACTAATGTCACTTAGATTTTTTTATAGGAAAATTACTATGTGTGTGAATGTGAAGCGTATTGAAATAGGTGACACAACGATATTTTCATTCGCTCATTCAATCCATTCGTGCCAGCTCTAATGAATTAATCTATAAATCCGTGACGTGGGCGTTTAAACAGTTAAATTAAACGCCCGCATTATTGGTCAACTCAAAAGTTGCTGTCGCAAGCAGCGCTCGGCCGTGCCGCGCCGCGGCGGTGATCGCTGCTGGCGACTTGTTCGGTATCGCGCGGTATTTTTAACAGATTTCAGAAAAGGAGGGGTTCTATGTTCCAGTGTATGTATTTTAAACCAAAGGTGACATATTTTTAATACCTAATTCAAAGATGTACTTGTTTTGTATAAAATGATCGATTTGGGTGAAACCTTGACGCATCGGCGCGTCCTGTTGATGTACTAGTGAATCTAGCAGTGCGTTCGCGGGGCCCGCCGCCGCCGGTGCGCGCAGCGGCGCGGACGGCTGCGGGCGGGCTCCGCGGCGCGGGGGGTGTCTTTGTTATCTGTTTAATTAATAAAAAACTGAGTGTCAATTTCGATTGTTTTATTTCCTAAAACCTAATTACCGTTTGCTTCATAAAAAAGAAATATATTGAAGAGTGCAGTTTAACCTTTTCAACGCCAAGGACGCTTAAAAGCGTCATTATCCGTCGTGCCTACGACGCCACCAACGCTTATAGGTGTCCGGCTGCACAATGCACATGCGACCTACTAACGATTGCTTAAGGTTTAAGTCCGCGTTGACGTTATGCCAACTTGGCGTGTGGATTACAACTTTTGTATGCGTCATTGGCGTTGAAAAGGTTAAAATGCTGGCACCGGGTGCATAAAACGCCAGTTACTGCCATTACTGTACCTATAGTATTGTTAATCGCCATGTCGCCATGCACATTGCTTTAGGAAACAGCTGACTAAACGTCATTGACGGCCATTGACTTACTATAACCATTTAGAAGATCACCATGGACTTTGGGTCTAGTACAAAATTCACGAAAAATGTGTCCCAGACTGGGATTCCCAGTATAGCCAGCAGCAGATGTAGCTAAAGCTATAAAGCCAAGCTTAAATCAATGTGACCGCTTCGGTTGTTTAGCTACTTCTGCTAGTCTCTCTAATCTGTGCTTCTGCTGCTGACTGTACAACACCGCTTTTTTCAACAGCGCTCTCGTTCGACCAAACATGGACCAAACCAACCAAACTAAGGCTGATTGACGCTCGATGAGTGATCTTTTGGTTCGGACGTTTTCAACAAGTCAATGTTGATGACATTTTGTAGAATTTTTGAAACAGCACATAAATAAGGTAGCAATGCAGTAACCGCGTCCCTAAGCCTCCCCAACTCCCTAGACCCACCTTTTTCTTCACCTTATTTTCAACCAAAGTTCAATTTTGACAGCACCACGGGCCACTTTAAAATTCCAAAGAGGTTAGAGCCCTTTAGACTACCTTTAGAGCATTATTAGTTTGGGCAAAAATCATCAAAAAAATCAAAATTGCATGCGATGGGAGTTTTTAGCAAAACCTCGGAACAAAGCAAAACATGTGTAATTTGAAGAATCGGTCCCCTATTTAGGAATACACTTGAATGAAAATAAGTATAAATTTTTGCATCTTGTAGTAAATTTAATTAGAAACGTTTCTTAAGGTGCAATAATTTAATTTTATTGGGGTCATTTTAATTTTTTCGGTAACGGACACGGTTTTGTCGTTGTCGTATGGTTGTCGTGCGTAGGCACTGAACGGTTAGGTTGTTGAAGTCTGGCAACACCGTAACGTCACTGTCAGTGTCAATGTCAATCGTAACAGTCACAGACTCCACAGCAGTCTCTGGAAACTTAGAACAATTTTTTTTTCTATGAAATTTACAACCCTCCTCTACCAACATAACATAACATCTGTTTCCGTTGGCAGCATTGAGTGCGAATTAATGCCACCTAAATACTAATTGTAATATTGGTGGAAATTTTATGAGCTAAATATTTTGTTTTAGGATGCGAACGCAGAGAAACATTAAGTATGCAAATTTTGATAACATTTATGTTATTTTTAGAGGGTCACTGCATCAACAGACGCACTTGCAAAAATTCTACCAAAAACGTGGTACTATTTTTGTTATTTTTATGGCATCCCAACCATAATGTAAAAAAATGTCTGCCGTGACGTATTCATGTTTTGTGAAAATTTTGAAAGTTTTCCTTTGTTTTTGTTTTTCCAAGTATGACTGAGTATGACTCCTGCGAATAAAACGTCGTGTAGAGCAATTGCTCCTCCGTTTTGTTTATAAGAAAACTGGGACTTTATTATTCACGTGTGGTGTGATTTTTCTATCGCGATATTAGACGATTTCATATTTTTGTGTTTTTGTGCTTTTCACCATGGGTAAAGGCCATAGAATGTGTGATATTTGCGGTTTATAGGAGAGACATGTCGGCGATAAATTATCCGTGATTTGTATTTGTAATTTGTAGCTTTATAAAACACAGCTCTGGTAGACTAAAAAAAAAAAGATGCGTAAAAGAGCATTCAGCTGCCTTGTAATGCTGAATAAAATATTGGTTTTTTTTCTTGAAGTGCCTTTAGTCTTTTCACTGTCTGTATTGAGCTGTTTTGGTGTGAAATAAATGGTAACTAAAAAAGTAATATTATTACTGGAATATGACGTAAACGTAATAATATTATTAATATTAAGATGAATACTCAATAAATCATTCTATTTACCATTTTCTTGACTTTCATTGTTTTATTTTTATACATTTCATCCACAAAATTATACATGCATACATCCCTAAAATTATCAATATATCGATGAAAGAAAAAGTATCGATATGATGCAGGACATTCCTATTAACCTTTGCCAATCCCTAAATAGTAGAATTAGTAGAATCACAGAGTAGAATAAAAAAAAATTGACAGTTCATCATCTCATGTTGGTAGCATTGTTGTGTTTACGCGAATGTTGGCACTGAAAGGTTGTAAACCTCCTCAAAAAGTGTTGTATGAAGTTCCCTCTCTTAAAACTTAGTGATTATATTCTCTTTGCTCCACAGACTTGTTTTGTCAATTATTTCGCAAACAGAAAGCAGATAAACGCGAACTAACCGGCGATTTGATTCAATTATCTAATTACTTGCGTCGCGTGTGGACGCGCGCATGTCTACTCGTTTGTAAGGAAAATTGCATTATCGGTGAGTTAAGCAGCCGCCCTGCACTGATACGTCGACAGAATCTTTACGAAAACCTAAATCGTTATTTGATTGTGGCCAGGTCGAGCAGACTCGCGACGATGGGCAAGCTCGCAATAGTTTTCCTGGCACTGGCCGCGACCTGCGTGGCGGGATTCCAGCGGTAAGTGGCTTCTTATGCCATTATATCACCTGAAAACATGCGACGCTACGTTAGGAATGACTTTGCAGTATTTGGACGAAATTTTGCTCCACTATTGCGTATCGATGCTGATCAAAACTTTAGTCAAGAACATTTAATTTCTCTTTAAATTAACGAAGTTTATTTTAGTTTTGTCCCACTTTTAATAATGGTAAAGCAGACATTATCTGTTTGTTTGCTGCTCAATAACTTGATAAATTGACGACCTAGACTAGATTCCCCGTTTTTTTTTAAATAATACATGACATGTGTTGATATGTATTATGTATACCTAGTTTAGTTAATATTAAATTGGAGTATTCCCTGATGTGAGAGTGTGTTGCGTGTGTGCAGGGTGCCGCTGTACCGCATGGAGTCTGTGCGCCGGCACCTGCACGCGGTGGGCACGGAGCTGGCGCCGGTGCGCATGCGACACGCCTCGCCCCGCGGGCCCGCGCCCGAGCCGCTCTCCAACTACCTTGATGTAAGACATTTTTTCATAAGCCCACTTTCAGTATAGGCCGCGCGGTGGATTAAGATCGCTTGACGAAACTGGTGGGGGCAATTTGGCGCATCTGTACAATTGCGCACAAAATTGTTAAGATCTGAGTGTAATTCTTTGAAATGTATTTTTCTTTTTTTGTCACATTTCACATGTCACATTTTTTTGTACCTTTAGTCACTTAAACATATAACACTCGTTTTTGCTTGTGACTTATTTTGCTAGTTTGTTTATTCAGAATCTTGGTAGTATTTTTTATGTGCTTTAAATTACCCATGATTTAATTAGTTTCCTTTTTAACATAACAATTCACGTCGTAAACCATTATTCTGGCTTGCCATGTTCAAACTTTATATTTGGGCATTTTTTCACTAACTACGACATCATAACGTACTTACTACTAATACAGTAAAACAATCCGTGCGCAACAGTACCCACGAGACACGAGACGCGTAAACGAAGCGAGGGAGGGGAAGAACGACTTGATCTACCAATAACGTGTCGGCGCCAGCGCGCACCCTACCCTCACGCCTCTACGCAACCAAATAGACCTAAGAATTGACTTCTGCGCATCCCCCTTCCACTTTTGACGAGCGATCTTAATTCGCCGCGCGACCTTATACTTACTGTGAAAATTTTGAGTCCCAAATTTTATTTCACTGGTCAACAACAACAATATTGAATGCTAAAAATCTCTGCTAAGAAAACTTAAATGTACCTTATACAATTTAATGTGGCTTCAGTCCACCAAAGACTATGCCAACCTCATGGGAAAGTATGGTTACATATTCCATAGTCCTAAAAAATCATAATGTCCATTTGTTTGTGGTCTAAATAACATTTTCATTGTTAAAAAAAAATCATGGCATGTTTCCAATGTCTGCAATCGATAGTCAAGCAAAAGTTGGTTCCAGTATGCTTAAGTTTACATACACGCTTATCTCAATCCGGGTAAACAACACGCCAGATAGCGATAATCTCCCCACGCGACATCGCGCCGATCAATAACACGGCATCCGGAGAGCTGTTAGCCCGATTGGCAGAGGTTTGCCGATGAACTGAGTGAAGGTGACATAGCCACTATGTCCTCTAATGTTTGGGCTAACAAGTTTTCCTTAACATGTCTAATACCTTTGGAACTTTTGCATATTTTTGTAGAAACTCTTCAATCAGTAGGTACAAAAACATTAAAAATATTGAAATTTATCAAACTTAATCTTTGTTGATCTTGTCTTCCAAGTTACTCTGAATAAAATCTTTTTTTACACTTAATGTGGTTTTATGGTTCTCTTTGTAAATCAAGTATGAGGGCGTGGTGGCAGGCACAAGCACCAGCAGGCAGGGGCAGTAGCTGTAGAGAAATGTTGCATCAGCTTCTAGATAACAATGTTTTGTCTGATAGTTAGGTACTTTTGTCTATAAATACTAGTTGTGCATATTTATCTTGTTTGACTAATTACCTCAATATTTACTTACTAGTGGAAAAAGTCAAAACTGAAGGACATAAGAATACATATATTATGTTTAATGTATGACATTTGTAGATTTTCAAAAAATATACATACAAACAAATTTTCTAAATGTTGAACTGGTGCTTTAGTTTTCGCTTTTCTGAGCATCAAAGGCAAAAAGGAATTCTTATTCTTAGGAAAGGACTAAAACAAAAGAAATTTACCTCATAATTAGTTTAGTAAATATGCACTTTTTTATTGTCAAAGTATAATCTACAACGAATATGTTTACACGCTCGAGTAGAGTTTAGACTCGAACTATGTATCACTTGGGCTTTCACTCAACGAATATAAATGATCACAAAACAAGCTTCTGATGATACCGTCGCCGCGGCGACCGCCCGCCTGACGAGTGCGTGTGTGTGTGCAGGCGCAGTACTACGGGCCGATCTCGATCGGCACGCCGCCGCAGTCCTTCCGCGTGGTGTTCGACACGGGCTCCTCCAACCTGTGGGTGCCCTCCAAGAAGTGCCACTACACCAACATCGCCTGCCGTGAGTACGCCCGGCCCGAGGCAGACAGGTCGATGAACTCGCGACCGCAGCGCCTCTGACACTTGCTTCGAAAGTCTACCTTTAGGTGTCCCAAGTCGTCGACGACAAGGGGAGGCAGCTCAAAGTGAGGTACGCGAACCCCTAGGGGTTAGACAAAGATCGTAGAGGGTTCGCGGTAGGATTTATACTTGGGCATGATCACAACGAAATATAGAAATCCACTTAATGAGTTAAAATTAGAATTGAGCATGGTTGCTCCAGAAAACTACTCGATTTCTGATAATGATGAAAAACACGCCCACCCATTATGTTAGCTACCATCAATATCAACGTTATTTTTGTACTGTATTAACTTTTACTCAAATAGATAAACCTCGTAAAATTTAATTTAAATAAGAGAAGTTTGCAGCAGTCCAAGAATTTTAAAAAGGGGTGCGGGGACTATAAGGTTGGAAAACCCTCACATGGTGGGAATGTAAAAATAATCAAGGTACTTTTAATATGAGACTACCGTGAGACTCCATCATAGTTATATAAACACTTAGACCTAGAAAGCTGAAAGGCGAACGGTTCCTTTTGTAGCGTACACTAGGGGTAAGGCGGGATTTTTCAAAATTACACTCTTAAGGAGGTGAAAAGGGGGGTGGAAGTATGAATGGGAAAAGAATATTTTTTAAAGTTACGATTATAAAACTTAGACATTGGATCAGGGCTGTGTTTTATAAAGCTACAAGTTAACAAGCGTCTTTCTAACAAAAGGTGATAGAATGAGATTTCCGCTTGTAAATTGTAACTTGTAGCTTTATAAAAGACGGCCCAGGAGGGATTTTGCGAAATACCCGCGGAGTAGGGAGCTCCGCCACGGGACTGGTCTCGGGCGAAAGCTGGTAACTCATACGCAGCGAATGCGTCTTCTAATAAATTTATATTATTTGTAATGTTTAGCATGCTATTGTTTATGGGGCACTGATATGCGGCCGTTGCCCCCGCGCGGCGCGACGTGGCGTACCTACCTACTCAACCGTTTAATCTTAAACGACTGTTTGATTGTTTACCTGTGTAATAAGATGACTGACCAATTAGTCAATACACTATCTGTGGTATAAGAGCTTATCTAGGGATTGAAAAATCGGCCCTTAATCAATTTCGTTGAAATCATTGACAATTAGCATTTCAAAGTCCCAAATGTTTAGTATTTGACTGTAGTTTCTTGTGATGCTTTGATGCTTGTTGGCTAATTCAACGTGCGATTACAGCTTATGCTTATACAGAGTGAGTTACGGTTTTTTGCTCGTTTGCGAGTAAAGTATATAATAGCGTCTTTTCCAATATTATTAATTTTACTTACAAGTTTAATTTTATGGCGACCGCGTGTGCGACTTTACGGCCTTAGATAAGCTTCGGTTAATTACCGCATGTTAAACTTAGTGCGTTCAGTGAGTACCTATACCATTTGCGTTAGTTATTATTTATGGCACCGCTTTATGTACGATGATAAAGAAATGATTGATGGTATTTATGAATGGTATATATATGGGTCAACATATTCATGAAAAGTTATGAGTCGAGTTAGCCCGACATGTTTCGGACTAATTCGTAGTCCTTCCTCTGGGAGCGCACGACCCAGCGGCGGCGAGATGCACACTCAATTAACCCGAAACATGTCAGGCTAAACTCGACTTATGTACGTGAGTGATCAGTTTTTATTTCACCATGAAAAATAGATTCGCACAACGTTTTTGCACACGCCTATGGTGACCCACGTTATATAAAACTTTCCTCGCAAAATGCATTGTAAACCGTCGTAGTTATTCCAGTGAAAATGTAGGCTATTTCCAACTCGCGTCTGTTTATCACCGTCGTGTCACCGACACTAGTTGGAAATTGCCTACTTTCCGCACTTGTATCATAAATAACTATTCTTGTATTATTTAAAAAACCTATTAAAGTTACTGCTTGCAACGGTTTACGGTCTGAACATTAACTACGACACGAGAATGCATTGTAAGATGCGAGTGACCCGATAAGGCGATGAAATTGAATTTCCGCGCGATGCGAACGCGTCGTGAAACTAGAGTACAAGTATGAGCGGAATTCGAGTCCGTTGCCGTTACCGACCCGCTTGAGAAATCCAGGGCGGCGAGGGGATTCTAGCCCTTGGACAGATTACTTCATATGAATCTCCAAAGTGCACATAAGTAATTCGTCGAGAGTAATCTTCATCGTAAGCATAATCGACGTAAGAAAACATTTTGAACTTGCTTATGTTAAAATGTTCATTTGGGTCAATAAACCTTTAATTGCCACTCGTTGCCACGGAGATGTCCTCTGAGTAACTCGTTTAAAATAAGATTTTCTAAGGCACCACTCCATCAAACATCAGAAGTTTAAACAGTTATATGCCAAATCCTTCATGCTTCATCTCCTAAGCATGCAAATCCTGACTTTCGGGGGACTGGGGTCTTAGAAAATCATGTTTTTGATGAGTTGTCCAGGGGACATTTCGATGGCAAAATTACCTGAAAAACATGATTACACAAAATTTTAGCTAAAGGTGCTAGTATCTAGTGAAATAAACGGATCACTCACGTATGTCAGTCGAGTATACCTACAGTTTTCGTTTTGCTACCGCCGATGCGTGTGCTCCAAGAGAAATGATTACTAATTAGTCCGAAACATATCGTGCTAGAAGTATAGGGGAGTGATCCGTTTATTTCACTACTAGCTTATGCCCCGCGACTTTGCCCCCGTGAAATATTTCAAAATGGGCTAGTTCCCTATCCCATGGGAATTTCGAAAAATCCCTCCTTAGTGCGCCTCTAGGATGCTCAAGGTATATGCTTGCCAAATTTCAAAAATCTAGGTCCAGTGGTTTAGGCTGTGCGTTGTCTGTCAGTCAGTCACGGTACTGTTTTGATCTGTTTTGAAGATGATTGAATCTCACGGTAGTCTTTAGGTTCATGTTAAAAGCGCTAGTAGGTACCTTTTGGGCGCGGTTGCTGCGCCAGCCTTAATAATGTTAACCAGCTGGATCTACACTTGAAGCTGTACAATTTGGGGCCCCTTCTGGATGTACAACGACTATATCCAGATATACACCTGCTATGCAGTCAAGTTTAACAGCCTAAAGTAAAGCGTTTATGCAGTTATGCAGTTTAAAATAGTTGTAATGTTTTTTTTTTATTTTTGTATGTACTTTTGTTTTGTATTGTGTATTGTTTATATTTACATTTTATAGCGCATTGGCTTTGCTGTAATGCTGTAAAATTGTTTTGATAGTAAATAAATAATGTTCTGTCGCGACAGTGCTGCACAACAAGTACGACAGCCGCAAGTCGTCGTCGTACGCGGCCAACGGCACGGAGTTCGCCATCCACTACGGCTCCGGCTCGCTGTCCGGGTTCCTCTCCACGGACACCGTCACCGTGAGTCGCCCGAATGCTTTCGTACAACTACCTTTATGATTAGGTAATAGGTACGACTTTCGCCATCATCTTATTTAAGAGTCTCTTGTCGATGCAGCTGTCTCCAGTCCCTTCTCTCTAATGCGAGTTCTTTCACCTCCTGATACGACACAACGTCTACCTTCTCTTTTATTTGATCCAAATACTCTATCCTCGGCCATTCCCTTCCCCTTTTTCCTTCTTTAATTTTGAGTATCAGATCGTCGTGTTGTATCAAATAGCCCACCATCTTCCCTCGCCTAGTCTCCACCATATTCAGAATATTTCTTCCCTCCCCAACTCTTTCCAAGACCCTCTCATTGGTGCCTCTCTCGGTCCAACCGATCCCCCCTATCCTTCGCCAGCACCACATCTCGAACGCCTCCAGACTCCTTATCTCGTTGCGTTGGGCAATACTCCATATTTTTTTATACGACAAGGAAGGCAAACGAGCAAGTGGGTCACCTGATGGTAAATGATCACCACTGCCCATAGACACCCGCAACCCCAGGAGGTTTGCAGATGCGTTGCCAACCTAGAGAACTAAGACGAAATTCCTCTTGTGTCCGTAATTAAACTGGCTGTCTTACTCTCCATACCGGAACACAACAGTGCAAGCACTGCTGCTTAGCGGCAGGATTAGCAAGTAAGATGGTGGTAGCGATCCGGACGGACGTCGCACAAGGTCCAACCACCCGCATATGCATGTTTTGGTGAGTCGCTTTCGCAGAGGTTTTCGTTATTTTTTAACCCCCAACGAAAAAGAGGGTCGTTATAAGTTTGACCTGTGTATCTGTGTATCTGTCTGTGGCATCATAGCTCCCAAGTGGATTGACCTATTTAGACGCGGTTTTTTTTAATCGAAAGCTAGTGTAATCGAGACGGTTCTTAGCCAAGTTTCATTAAAATCAGTTCACCAGTTTTTGAAATATTCAATTCAATTCAAATCATTTATTTTCAAGTAACATGAGTCATTGTGTTAGTGGACAGGCTTATTTCTAGAGCCTAGATTTATATTGAACTATAAAATGATAATGTCGGGGGTTTTCAACTTTATGCTTTAAGATGTATTTCCTACTGAGAAAGGTTTTCTTGGCTACGATTTAACGGAGGCCATCAAATTTACCGACGGTTTGAGAAAAAGCCTCAATAGTAAAGACACGAGGCAGAGGAATGGCTTCAGGGGAAACGCTGCAATGTGTTTGAGGGTGGTTGTGGTTGGTAATGTGATGTTGGTGGGGGCAGGTGGGCGGCGTGACGGTGCGCGGGCAGACGTTCGCGGAGGCGCTGGCGGAGCCCGGCCTGGCGTTCGTGGCCGCCAAGTTCGACGGCATCCTCGGCATGGCCTTCAGCAGGTGCGACGCTCTCGGCTAGACAAGCCGGCCAGTTTATGCTAAATGCAGGGCTAGCACGACTGGCCGCGACTTTGTTGTCGCGCGAGATTATGTTACCCGTCCCGTTGCATTCTGAGTGACAGAAAAGGACGGGCAGTTGTTCTCGCGCGAGATAGAATTTGCACTGTGAGTTGTGCTAGACCTACAGCAAACTAAAGCCACGGTGGTCTCTAAAAGGGTCAATCAACTCTTTTAAGTACGGATGGTTTGATCATAAAATAATATTTTGTTCGTTTGACGTCCTTCCCAAATGGAGGAGACAAATAGATCATATTACGGCATCTAACTAGTCCGAACAAAGTCCCGAAGTCAAACTATCTGCTTTCGACCTTTCCATCCACTCCACACCCCCTTTGTGAGAACTTTTTTACTAAGCTATAATGACGGCTCGAATTAACTTATTTCAACTTGTTGATCCAAACATATCTTTGAAAAACTAAAACTTTGTCTAAATGGGAATAACCACTCTACACCGCGAACCTAAAGAGTTTATTCCAATTTCGTCAAAGTTTATATACGAGGTTGAATCAGAGTACCGTCGATATACATATAAAATATCCGAAGAACAAGTTCGTCGGTTACGTATATAGTTTGGCAAAAAAAAATTGAAACTGGTTTTTAATTTTTTCAGAAACCGTAAGCATTTAAGGGTTAATATTTGGTAAAAAATGATCTAATAATAAGACATAAACTTGCATAAGAATATTTCATATTCAGCCAGGGGCGATTTTACTATGGTATTCCGGCCCCGGCCAGACCCTTCGGGACTACAGTACAGTCAGCAGCAAAAGTAGCTAAGCAACCGACGCGTTCAGAATGATCTAAGCATAAGACAGACATAGACAAGAGCTTGTGCAGATCATTGTGACCGCATAGATTGCTTAGCTACTTCTGCTGCTGACTGTACACCAAACGGAGGAGAAATTGTCAGCATTAAACCACGAAACTACTGCGGAAACCCTTTCAGTAGAGAGACTGTGCGGCCTAAACAGGCTGGACTATAATGTAATATGAATGTGTGTGTGTGTGTGTGTGTGTGCAGCATCTCGGTGGACCGCGTGCTGCCGGTGTTCGACAACATGGTGGCGCAGCAGCAGGTGGCGCCCGTGTTCTCCTTCTACCTCAACAGGTGCGCCGCGAGCTGCTTGCAGCTTGCCTACACTCATTACAACCAAAACGCCAGCCATCACGCACCTATCTCAACAACTTTACAAATTGTCAGATTATATTGACCGTTCGAAGTACATTTCTTTGCCAATATGAAGCGCGCTAAAAGAAACTATTGTATTTCTGTTATGTCAAAGTTATTTTAAATTATAATAGTATCTTCTTTGACATTATTATTAATATTTTATGAAAAATGTAACATTGAGAAATTATTAATTTATTACATTAGTATAATTCTCTGAACTATAATGCATTGCATGGAATTCTTTAATGCAATTAATGATTGAATACTGAAAGGCTCTTCAAGTCAGCAATTGACAATGAATTGTCATTGAAAACTGACAATTGTAAAGTTGGTGAAATACGGGCCTGCTAATCTATTTTATTGAAATGAGCTTTTCATTTTTAACCCCCGACGAAATAAGAGGGGTGTTATAAGTTTGGCCTGTGTCTCTGAGCCTGTATGGAGGCGGACGCGACAGTCGCCAACGTTCTGCTGGAATGCTCCGGAGTGGCGGGCCGCGGGCCTCTGCGCCTCGGGCCGCGGGCCTGCGCCTCGGGCCGCGGGCCTGCGCCTCGGGCCGCGGGCCTGCGCCTCGGGCCGCGGGCCTGCGCCTCGGGCCGCGGGCCTGCGCCTCGGGCCGCCGGGCGCGCCAGGAGGTCGCCGGCAACGTGAAGAGTCTGCTCTGCTTCGTCCAGGAGCTGGGCTGGCATATAGCTGGCAATAATAGCAGTGCCGTGAGCCCCCTCACGCAAAACAGGTGCAAACTAGTCTTCGAGTTCCCGAAAATAGCCCGTGATTACTGTGTATCTGTATATCTGTGTGTGACATCATAGCTCCCAAACGGACGGACCGATTAGGACGCGGCTTTTTTTTTTGAAAGCTAGTTTAATCGAGATGGTTCTTAGCTAAGCTCATAAACCGATTCAGCCGTTTTTTTGAGATATTGAACTTGTAAATTGGTTGGTTAGGTTATTTAATACCCATTCAATTGACTTACATCTGAAATGAAACGAGAACTAGGTTTTTATTTATTGAAAGAGGGAGGCAAACGAGCAAACGGGTCACTTGATGTTAAGCGATCACCGCCACCCATGAGAACCAGCAACCCCAAGTGACTAGTCCGCTGCCGGCCTTTAAGGGAACAATACACTCTTTTCTTGAAGGCCCCAATGTAATAGTTAGATGTGGAAGGTAAAGGTTCCTAAAATAGTTGTATTGTGTCAATTATAAGTGCGTGTCGCAGAGACCCGTCGGCGGCGGTGGGCGGCGAGATGATCCTGGGCGGCTCGGACCCGGCGCACTACCGCGGCAACTTTACGTACGTGCCCGTGGACCGCGCCGCCTACTGGCAGTTCCGCGTCGCCGGCATCTCCGTCGCCGGCGCCGACCACACGTTCTGCGTTGACGTGAGTCGCTGCCCAATAGCCACCGCCGCATCACATCATCAGCCTATTTACGTCCCACTGTTGGGCACGGGCCTCCACTCAGAACGAGAGGGCTTGAGCTATAGTTCCCACGCGGGCCCAGTGCGGTTTGGGAACTTCACGCACACCGTTGAATTACTTCGCAAGAGTATGCAGGTTTCCTCCCGATGTTTTCCTTCACCGAAAAGCTCATGATAAATTACAAATCTAATTTCGCACATACGTTCCGAAAAACTCACGAGGTGCGAGCCGGGGTTTGACCCTCTGCTTGGGAGGCGATAGGTCAAACCACTAGACTATCACGGCTTCATACAATGATCAATCCAAATTGGTCAGTAGGTAGAAGGCAGAACCTATAAGAGACAAGCTTATGCCCCGCGGCTTTGCCCATGTGAAATATTTCAAAATGGGCTAGTTCCCTATCCCGTGGAAATTTCAAAAAATCCCTTCTTAGTGTATCTCTAGGATACTATGTTTGCCTTTCAAGTCTCTAGATCCAGTGGATTAGGCTGTGGGAAATCTGTTCTCGATTTTAAATTGACTAAAAATGACATTCAAATCATAGTGAAATAAACAGATCGCTCACGTATATGTATAAGTCGAGTTTAACCCGACATACGTGAGTGATCCATTTATTTCACTATGATTGAGTCGCAGTTTTGTGTTAAAAATGGCATTATTTTTTTTTAACTCGTACATAACCAGGAATCGAACCCGTCAAAATCTTTGTAAACAATGTTATACCATACCTAAATTCTGCAAGTTAATTCGTTGTTGATTATGAATGAGAGTAAAAAAATTAATGCCATTTATATTAAATCTAAAATCGACGCCATGGTTTCTAAGAACAGATTTCCCTATCTTTTATAGTTTCTGATTTCAAATTCAATTTTTTATTGCGTTTCACGTCTTCTCCCTGCTGACCCATTTGGATTCACCCTGTATAGTTCCTATAACAGTAATGTGGTCTCTGTATCTTAATTGACCCAGCGAACAAAGTGAGCGAAGCGTCTCCGTTTCAGTTTGGACAAAAAATATTTCGTATGTCTATCCGGCTGTTCTCTACAGGTCCCAAATGTATAAAAATTATCTTTGTGAAATTTTGTGATCAGATTCAATAATTATGTAGGACTATTTTGGCGACTAATTAAAAAAAATATGAGTACGCGGGTAACTCGCAGAGCCACTAGTAGGTAAATAAACGAGCTTGGTTGACGGAGCCGCCGGTCCGCAGGGCTGCGAGGCGATCGCGGACACGGGCACGTCGCTGATCGGCGGGCCGCTGGCGGAGGTGGAGGCGCTGAACGAGGCGCTGGGCGCGACGCCGCTGGCGTTCGGCCAGTACTCGCTGGACTGCGCGCTCGTCCCGCGGCTGCCGCGCGTCACGTTCCGCATCGCCGGCCAGGAGTTCCCGCTGGACGGCGCTGACTACGTGCTGCGCGTGAGTACCCATACCAACGCCATGGACTTCGGGTTAGCGCTTGAAAACGTCCGAATCAAAAGAACACTAATTAGCAAACGCAGTCGAGTAAAAAGAACGCTAATCGAGCGTCAGTCAGTCTTAGTTTAGTCGAACAACAGCGCTGTCGTATGGCTGTAATCAAAAAATGCAGTGTTGTATTAGGACAAGACCCAAAATCCATGGTATTAGTAAGTCAATATGAGTGTGATACGTGATACTATTAGTGATAGATACATGACATACATTTGACGACCGAATAGCCTAGTGGTTAGAGATCCTGACTATGAAGCTTGAGGTCCCGGGTTCAAATCCCGGTCGGGGCAGATGTTTGTATGATGAATATGAATGTTTGTTCTCGGGTCTTGGATGTTTAATATGTATATAAGTATGTATTTATCTATATAAGTATG
The DNA here is from genome assembly GCA_963691665.1 of Clepsis dumicolana. Classification (NCBI taxonomy): domain Eukaryota; kingdom Metazoa; phylum Arthropoda; class Insecta; order Lepidoptera; family Tortricidae; genus Clepsis; species Clepsis dumicolana. Next base: position 15,529,445 of record OY829518.1, on the reverse strand, counting down.
TTTATCCGTTGTCTAGTACCCATAGTACAGGCTTTGCCTAGTTTGGGACTAGGTCAATTGGTGTCAAATTGTCATGATACTGACGCAATGGCGTCGTAGAATACATCAATATCAATCATTCATCTTAGGCTGCGCTTGCATCTTTGTCGCCCGCCCGGATTGCTACCACCACCTTACTCGCTAATCCTGCCGCTAAGCAGCAGTACTTGCACTGTAGTGTTCCGGTCTGGAGAGCAAGACTAAGCTAAGCCTAAGCTGTAATTGGCATGCCCCGCGTACTGACGCCTAACCCGGCAGGTGTCGCAGATGGGCAAGACGGTGTGCCTGTCGGGCTTCATGGGGCTGGACGTGCCGCCGCCGGCCGGGCCGCTGTGGATCCTGGGAGACGTGTTCATCGGCCGCTACTACACCGAGTTCGACGTCAAGAACCAGCGCCTCGGGTTCGCGCCCGCCGTCTAGGCCGCGCCCTCGCTGACGTACACCCTACCCGAATCACTCTAGGCACTCACCGACCTGGGTTTCACACTAACTCGACGAATTCGTATTGTCTGACGTAATGCTAACAGATGTATCCCATCATCATCATGTCAGCCGAAATAAGTCCTCAGACCGGTCTTATGCTTGGGACCACCGCGATCCCGCGATCCTCACCAGGTCGTCGCTCCATCTTGTTGGGAGGCCTACCGACAGCTCGTCGCCCGGTCCGCAGTCCGCGGACGCCATTCGAGAACCTTCTGGCCCCATCGGCCACCACTTAAGTCTGCGGATATCATAATTTCTGATTTTATCCCGCAGAAAAACCCAGGTCGGCGCAATCGGTTTTAATACAAAAAGGGGTGTACACTGTTCAGGCATTTGTACCCTCTCTGACCCACGGCACAACGGCCCCCGTTCCTCCTACACTTCAAAGTTAATATGAAGTCTGGTTATTACCAGAATATTTTTCAAGCCAGTAATGTTGATTACTGGCTTGAAAAATATTGTACTGTCGTTGTCATTTGTCACCTGTCACGTTTATGAAACGGGGGCCTGGTTGAGCCATCGGAAATTTAAATTGTACTACTTAAATTGGAATCTAAAATGAATGGCAATGTATTGTGCCGTACACCAGACAGGTGGATTAAAATTGAAGCTTGTCGGAAACAGTATTTTAACGATGCGCTGTGAAGCCGATAGTAGTGTACACGCGTTACGTAGTTTGCAGATGCCTTATCAAAGAAAACTCCAACGCCTTATCAAATTTAAGCCGAAGCGTAGTCTAATACACCAACGTACATTAGACTACGCTTCGGCTTAAATTTAATTATCGCTAAATCACGTTTTCAAGCAATAAATAGTTTTTGTAGGGAGCAGTAATTTTTTCCAGTTGCCAACATTGATCATTATGTTGTGTTCAGGATGACGAATGGTCATTTGAGGATGTTGGCGACTGTAGTTGTACTAGTGTGTGAAATTTGTCTACCAATACCTGTAAAAATAGAATTTATTAGACTAGGAAAGGATAGGGTTTGCTTTTATAGATTTAGAATGTGTCTGAGCTATTTTATTTAAAATAAAATGTCTAGAATACTTTTGTCTTAATAAATTAAGTAAACCACTCGAATGCTAAAATTAGCCAGCGTTCAATTCGCTCGGCGAACCAAATTCTCGTGCAGGCCATGACACCCCAGTACATACCTCACAATCAATAGATAATTTCCTTTTTTTTTATTTTTAATACATCTATGAAATAAATATTTTGATTATGTTAAATCGATCTTTTATTTATTCAAATCGTTATAAACTACACCACAAAACCATGATCATGAATCGTGCTACGCGCGCAAGCGGCGGGGCAGCGTGGGTCGGGTCCGGGGCGGGTGCGGGCCGGCCGGGTCGGGGCCGGGTCGTGCCGGGCCGAGTCGGGGCCGGGTCGCGCCGCGCCGTGAGGCGCCTCCACAGCTAAGCTTATCTAGTAATGTCTACGAGGTATCTACAACGAGCGATATCCGCGTGTCGGTAAATAAAATAGTTCATTTCACTCCAATTCATTATGTACATAGTATTTACAGTATGTATATCGGAGTCCCGCACTATCCAATAGTAATACTCCATCGAACTAAAATATATTTTATTATTAAATTAACGATCAATTAAAATCATCGTCAGCGCGCTCGCCGACCGTTCAATAACGAATTCATCTACGATAGTGCACATGATCACTTCACACGGGCGCCGTCGGCCTTGCTCATTCATTAAATAATCGCTTAAGTAGAAATACATTGTCTATGATAAATAGTGCTGCGGGCTGCGGGCGGCGGCGGCGGCGGCTACGCGAGCCCCAGCTTGTGCTTCTTGCGGGCCTTCTTCACGTAGGCCTCCACTAGCGCCTGGATCTTGGACGGGTTGATCTCGCCGCTCTTGTTGTGGCAGATCTGCAACACACACACGCTGTCAGTAAGGGCAGAAGCGATGCCAATGTTTTATTTGAAGTCATACGAACGGGAAAATTTTGTTAAATTCGCTATACATTATTCCGAGAAAGATAAGCGCTCCTGCCATCTTCATGTTTCCGAATCAGTACCGAAACGAAAAACGAAACGTCACGTCCGTCACCTGACACTCGTGTGCAAGAGTGATAGTGCTACTCAAAAGCTTTTAAGTGAGACTTGGCTATTGGCAAGCATAAATAAAATTGTACCAGCTCGGAAACCGAAGGCTAACTACTAGGTCTTAGGCCCCTCAACACGAGCAATGCAATAGATCCGGCCCCTCACCTTGGGCACGGCGCGCCGCAGGATGTCCTTGTACTCGTCCTTGCTGACGCGCTTGCGCGTGTAGTGCGGCTTCAGTACCAGCTTCACCTCCTCCACCACGCGCTCCTGCCGGTTCAGCTTCTTCAGGAACTGCCGACCGACAAGCGAGACATACGTATAACCTCACTTTATTGCTGAACATTGCGTGGAACCAGCATGGACACTGGATTTGTAATGTGTCATAAAGTCTCTTATTTGCAATAAAAAGTACAAAACGGAAGAGGCGATAATAGTTAAAAAAAGATTGTATTCTAGAATTTGAGTATTAATTAGTCTATTGTCTAGGACGAACACAAGAATGCGTTATTTAATTTCTATCCCTATTTTTAATTTAATTACTGTAGTAGTAAACCAAAGCTGTTAAAAGGGCCAGTTGTAGCCTAAAAATTTTGTTAAGTAAAAGCGACGTCTTGATTAGGGTAAATCCTAACCAAACATTGAAACAGACCTTCAATATGATATGATTGATATGCGAACCTCACGAGGTCTGTCTAGTTACGATAGAGGTTAGTCTGTGGCTGCGAGAGCTCCGTGAGCTGTTTAGTTTAGTCGTTTATTGCAACCGTACAGTGCCCTAAGCACGACTTGTCGAATCCTGCGTTACGTTACGGTTATCGTATCGAGATCGAGAAATCTCATACTAAATTTTAGTTCCAAATACGCTCACGGGCGGGCTCTGTTCCAAACGTCATACAAACTCGTTATAGTTTACTATTCGATTTTACGTGACGCAGGATTCGACAAGTCGTGCTTAGGGCACTGGTCTTACTAAGTAGGTACATTTATGCCCGTTTTCACCAACGACACTTAAGTCATCACCTAGTCAGGGGACCCCTATCCTAAGTGGCCCCTTATATCTCTCCCTAACCTAATTTCGTTTTCACCATCTTAGGTAACGCCTTAATAGGGGTTACTTAACTAAGTGACGGTTTATTTTAGCTATAGTGATTTCTAAAACCGGTTTTGTATCGATAATTTTTTTAAGAGCAATAACTTCAAAAATCGTCTGTAAAAAATTAAACCAACATTATAAAAACATAGAAAAACTATACAGATATATAATTAATACTAAATTGACGTCTTATTTCTTATTTTAAATGTTGACTAGGCTGTATGGCATTATCTTTGCCATCCAGAAAAATCAGAACAGTTTATAACTATCAAATTTTTTTCGAACTTTCGGTGCGATGATTGTAGTTTATTAGCGAGCATTCATTGACTGAAACTGGAATGATTAGTTATCTGATAATTTATTCATGAACTGTACTTATTTTCAAAGTATTGTGTTATTCGATTTCTTTGAAACCCGTATAATACAGAACAGACCAGAACCCGCGAGCGCGCATGTTAATTAATCGCTTCTCATGTGGTTCCTACATGCAGAAATGCCGTTGGGTTTATAAAAAAACAGAATAGGATTATTATTTTAAGTGTAAACGGTTATCGAAATCAATAATAAATTGACACAGTGCGCGGCGTTATGATTGAACTCTGCTTCTGGTTTGTTTTGTATTCTGAGGGTCAAGAATAGACTGATGATGGATAATTAGTATTAGGCATTCGTCCAACTGCGATGAGGCCTTCCTTTATACAGAACTATTCTTCTTCTGTTTTGGGTTATTCTTATATTCCAAATACCTCTAATGTTAAATTTTTTCAAGTATGAAAAGCACGTTTTCTTTCGACATTCTGCGAGTAGGTATATCTTATGAAAAATCTTTAGTACCTATCATACTTTGATAAATCATCTGATCTTCAGTCTGATCTAAATAACTTTGATGTGAATATTAAACATTATGTACAGTATATCAATTAAGTCTCAAAAAACAAATAGGACATAATATTTTGAACATTTGGTACACATCAATTTCATCTCAAAAACAATCAATTTATGTCAAGTTTCTATCATTAAATAATTCGTCTATAGTATAATATGCTTTTTTGATAAGTAGGCTTTTTAACTTAACTTTGAATAAATGTTGCTTTTCCTCAGCCTTTATATGTTCTGGAATTTTATTGTAATTTTTTATAAATCTAACATATGGACTATTTCTGTACATCATTAAATTAGATTTTGGCAAACCGAGTCTATTTTCATGGCAGGTAATTATTCTTCTGTTTGGGGCATCTTTAATTTTGTTGAAAATGTGCATATTCTCTCTCACGAATGTACATACTTCCAGAATGTAAATGGAAGGGAGTGTGAGTAGTTGCTTTTCTGTAAAGTGTGGTCTGCATGTTTGCGTGCGCCGTATATTAATGAGAATGCGCAGACACTTCTTCTGCAACACGAATACATCTTGGGCATCTGTGCTGGCCTCCCACAAAATGACCCCGTACCGGAGCCAGGCGTGCCATAAGCATAGTATGCAGAGAGTGCCGTTTCGTAGTTGGTGCTAGCCTTTAAAATGCCGAGTGCATATATAAATCTTGTTAATTTTGTTTGTTTTATTTATGTGCATTTTCCAATTTAAGCTCGTATCCATTGTAATGCCCAATAGAGTAAAATGCTGTACCTCTTCTATTGTTTGTCCATTTTTTGATTTTAAACTAAGATTCAGAGGATTTTTCTGGTACGGTCGAAATTTAATTAATTCAGTTTTCTTTAAATTGATTTCTAAATAGCTGTGTGCGCGGGACCGACCTTGCTCTTGACCTGCATCTCGACGGCGGAGCTGGGCAGCTCGTCCAGGATCTTGAGGTTGTCGTCGTCCAGCCGCACGCCCACCTGCGTCTTGCCTGCGCGCAACACAAACACACGCTTTACGGACTAGAGGTCAATTATAAAAAATCTAATAGGCAATTTACGGTAAAATTAGTAATGGAGTGGACAAGAGATCTGGTGTGAACGCTCACCCTTTTTCCTGTTGAACTTGACTGGCACCTTGGCGACGCTCGGCTTGTCCTTGCGGCGCGGCTTGGCGGCGAACAGCGAGTCGAAGCCGTCGCGCTTCTGCGCGTGCGCGGGCGGCGAGAACAGGTCCCCGAAGTCGCTGGAGCCCGGCGAGTAGGGCGAGTCGCCGGCCGCGTCGCGCCGCGGCAGCGGCAGCAGCGCGATCTTGGTGGCCTGCATCGGCTTGATGGGGTTGGACTTGATCGGGCTGGGCTTGGCCAGGAACAGCTTGGGCGGCGGGCGCGGCGGCTCGACGGCGCGCGCGGGCGCGGGCGCGGGCGTGGCGGGCGGCGCGGGCGCGGCGGGCGGCGGCGGCGGCTCGGGCGCCTCGTCGCGCGTGGACTGCAGCAGCGCCATCACCTTCTCGATGGGCGACAGCGGGCGGCGCGCCAGCACGTCGTCGGCGGACAGGTTGGTGCGCTGCGCCGCCTCCAGCGTCATGCTGGGAGGCTCGGGCGAGGCGGCGGGC
>OY829518.1:15454320-15523088 GCA_963691665.1 Clepsis dumicolana | reverse complement strand
AAATGCATCAACTTGTCATGTTCTTTTCTCTTGATTTATAACAAGAAGTAAATTTAAATTTTCAACACAAAAGTTAACAAGCACTCCAATTAATTTGATTAAAGATGTATCATTGACATGCACTGTTACCAATTGCTGGGAGCAAAACTAAAATATTTAAACCTTCAAGTGGCAGAAACGGTCTCATGGTTCCATCACACTAAAATGCACTAGTTTCAGCTTGACCTCTGTGTATTAATATAAGCACATAAATTTCAGTAGTCATTTACCTCACAGATAGTGGGATCCTCAATAAGAAACATCTCCACTGAGGGGCGGCGCTCCACCACCTGCACAGGCTCGGAGCGCACCACGCGCCCGCCCGCGCAAGTCCGCACCACTATTGAGTCAAACGTCATGCGGTCCACTGGACATGTGTTGACATTCTTGGACCATTCCGTAATGCAGTCCAAGCAGAATATGTGCTCACAGCTCTGTGGCGTGCCGACCTCCTGGTCTGTGAATCTCAGGAGGCAAATAGAGCATTTATCAGAGTTTCCCTCAGAGCTGTCAGAGGCGAAACCAGAGGTAGGCTTAGCGAGGGCGGGCGCGGCGGAGTGGCCAGACGAGTCACTGTCGGCGTCGGAGTCCCGGAGCTGCGGCAGCGCGCGGCGCCGGCGCGCGCCCACCGAGCTGCCGCTGCTGGTGCCGCCGTCGTCATCGCTCACCACCTGCAACAAGCACTCGGTCACCGCACTGCCACGCGCGGGGATGCCGCTCGACCACGGAGCCGCGCTCACCCGCAGGCGCCGCTTGCGCGTCCGCGTCGGCCCGCTGTCTTCGCTGTCGGACTCCGATGCCGACGACAGCACCATCACTTTCTTGATGCGTCGCTGTGGCCGCGCCGGCGGCGGGGACCCGTCGCTGCCCTCGTCGCTCATTCCGGCGGCCGGCTCTCCGATACTGGTTCCTCGTCCACTGGGGCCTCAGAACGCGGACACGAAGCGAGTTGGCAAAGGTGTAAATGACCTTTGCGAGTCCAATTTTGTAGCATTCGAGATAAAGATAACTGAATTCATCCGGTCGATACAACGTATTGTCGTATTAGAACTGTCCAATTACATAAAACTACCTCTAGCGCGTTATAATTTATTTTTAATATTTTGACAGCAAGCCGCTTCGCTAGTCAGTCGGCCATTTTCATTTCATTTTGTGCGATGACGGGGTGGTCATGTAAATGTTTTGCGTAACTTGCTAATAAAAGAAGACAATAAAAATAAAATCCACAAAAACCCAGTATCAAACCAGAGAACGCTTATCACTCCTTCAGATTGCTGATGATAAAAACAAATAACAGGTAAATTGTACTTAGTCATTAATCTTACTTATTTCTTCATTCTAAATTTACCATGTCGGATTTTCATTTGTACTGAGCTGGTATTATTTCAAGATTGTTCGGGTCATAGAATTTCATTCATTCGAGTCGAATATATTAAAATATTGTTATCAATAACTACGGGTTATATTATTGATTCTTCAATCGTAATCAATTAGCTATGAATTTAAATAATTTAATTAATATTTCGTCTTTTTAATAGCCATTTTATTTACTAAATTTAAATTGGTATCGGTATCGGACAAAGGATGAAATAAATGAATGGATTGGAATGGATGGACATCACTAGATAATCTCATGTGCGCGGAGCCGAATTCTTTTCGCTTTGTGCGTTATAATTTTTATAATATTTTAGCCTGCGGTTAGTTTTTTTTTACTCCAAGTTAAATAAGAAATGACCGCTGAAAACGAACGTGAAATATATCACAAGTTAGAAGCCATGAAAGAGATCAGGTACTGTCTTATTGTCATTTTTATGAGATAAGTTCGCACCTGTGGACTCGATCAATAAACACTTGACACCGATTATTGTTCAGTAAACCTGTAAATCCTCAAATTAATCACCGATCTCTGCGCCCTCACCAGTTTCAAGTGTTTTACCACCGAGACCTTGGATAAGGCATCAGCTCTGACAATGTAGGTACCTCAAATCTTATTGTTGTTTACATTACAATCTGCATTACGATTTTTATGAAACAAGGCGGCTTATTTCAGTTTTATCCATCTAGGATACCAAGATACGGTCTATTTTGACTAAGACCTAACTAGTTTCGAAATAGGTCATACCTATTCTATTTTAAATTTCTAGTGGATATTATGATAGCTTAAAGAAAGTAGATCTCTATCTCTGGTCTCTGTGGTTGCATGGAAGAGATAGCTTTGGAGCAAGATATTAATTACCTTGTAATATTTTTCTGTTTAGTTTACTATATGGTACTTATTCAATATTAGAGTCATCATTGTAGATGGAAGTGAAATATAAAATGGAGACAAACCTATCTGTCTTCTGTAATATGATGTGTAACCAACTCTAAAAACCCAGTAAACATTACATTATTTATAATAGCTGATTCATTGAGTTAACACTCATGTCTTTTTAATTTGAAAGCCTTTAATGTTCATCTGTACTTGTATTCCACCAAGCAAAATGTTCAATAAGAAAATACTTATTTATTTTTGGCATTTAAAGTCTTTTGCATTGGTCTGCCATCTGTATTTTCTTTTTCCTGTGGCTGGTTTTTATATTGACTCTTAACTTAATAGTTACAAGCGGAAATCTCTTTCCAATACAACAAGTTGAAAAGGGGCTTCTGCTTATACCTATTACAAGTTGTTACGAAACAGTCCCCTAGAACCCTTTTAAACTTGAAAGCTGTGAACTCCCTTGTCTCTACATACAACCACTTTTTTTGCATCAGTAAGCAGCTTTTTAGTTCTAACTTTAGCGAGGTCTGAGTAGTTATTAAATTAAATAAATAAAAAGAAAATCTTCCCATTGTCAAGTCATAGATATATTATCATTTTGTAAAGCGGTTCACAGCTTTGTTTGGAGAACATTATTATTATTTAAAGCTGAATGAATAGTACCAATGTAAAGCTTGTTTTGTTACAGGAATAAGACAATAACCCTGGAGCGGCTGAAGCGCAGCATCCTGACGGAGGTGCGGTCGGGCGACGCGGAGGGCCGCTGCCTGCAGCAGTACAAGCGCGAGATGGAACTGCTGCAGCAGGAGAAGATGAGCCACGTCGAGGAGCTGCGCCAGATACACGCCGACATCAACGCTGTGAGAACGATTACAACAGTTCAACTCATACTCATTTTTAAGTAAAACAAAGACACAAAGATAACTAATTGATCCCTCTGCTTCCCAATTATCGGAGAAAACATCATTTACTTTTTAACTGACTTCAAAAAGGAGGAGGTTGTATGTTCGTCTGTATGTATTTTTTTATGAATGTATGTTTCTCTTTCATTTTTATATAAGTATGTAAAATTGTTTACCAAATTTCAAAATTATTTTGCTAAAAATTAAATTGCTAGAGTAGCTGGCAGAACTTGGACAAGAGTGGCTGCATGCGAGAGAGGACGGAGAATGCTGGGGGAGGCCTTTGCCAATGGGCACACAGATGCCGAAGTTTAAAATGTTTACCGCAGATATATTATTATTTGTATATGTTATCTATTATTATTGTAAGGCTTTATAAATAAATAAAAAATGTAAACATTTTAATGAACAAAAAAAACAGGATAAAAACAAAATTGTTTACAATTTCAAAATTATTTTTTTATTGGAAAGAGTAGGTATACTCCTGAGATGGTCCCAGGATGTGATGATGGGATCCCAGGGCAGGGCGAGATGGCAACTTCCTCCATGAAATTACATTTACTTGTAGACAGTAACGGCAAAAACATTCATGATTTTCGGTTTTCGTAATTTTCTTAGAGAGATAGATAGATAAAAACTTTATTCGACAACCACGACTATCACAAATACAGTAAAACAAGTATCTTACAAGCTATACACACACGGTAATTCGTCACGGCATAGCCGCGAAAAGGCGCCGACTCAGCGTGTGCTGCCGGTATTACTGCCGCAGCGCCGATATTCTGCCGGAACCGACAGATGTAACTTATTATTGTTTTTCTGTCGCTTTGCGTATCTGTTGAAAAGCATCCTTTCCTCCTACGGTAAAGTCTATACTTTTCCATAAAAGTAACGATTTATGGAAAAGTAAATAACAATCATTATATTGATAACTGATAAAAGTTATCTTTTGCTAATCAGTACCTGCCACAGTCATATTTTGTTGCAATGAAGATTTTTTGGATCCATTAGCAATAGTTTGTTTATGGATCTAGGAGCCCTGGGGGCCAGCTGCTGCATGTTTATTTGTTCGTCCATCTCTAGTGGGGCCAGTATTGTAGCGTTTTCATCTGTTTGTTTTGGCTGTCGAGTAATGGGGCTATTTTAATTCCTCTCGAACGAGCGTTTGTGAACGGCTCTTTTCTGTATGAATGAAGGAATGCGTGGTCGTTATGACGTGAATAAACTGAAATTTAATTTATGTGGTAATTTCTATTACCTTGTGAATTTGTTTAAACTAGAAAAATAGGTACAGTGCAATTGGAACATGTTACTTAGAGACAGGATACTCTATTTCATCAATATTGATGACGAAACGATATCTTCCTGTAGTCCCCCAGCAGGCACGAAGAGCTGGAAGTAGTGACTTCCACGCGTCGCGGCATTCTATTGAGCTATTAAATTTTTTTGTTAGTGGTTGTGGTAAAACTAAACTTGACATAACAGGAAATAGTATTGTGACCATCCCCATGTGGTGGTGTGCAGATGGAGACGGTGATAAAGCAAACGGAGGAGAGCATGTCGCGCAAGCTGTCGGCGGCGTCGCGGCTGCACGAGGACTACCGGCCGCTGAAGGCCGAGGTGGACCTGCTGCGGCGCCAGTGCCTCGGCTTGGAGCGCCTGCCCGAGCTACACGAGGAGGAGGGCAGCCCCGTCACGCCCGAGTGAGTGCGACACACACACACAAACACACTGCGGCGCCAGTGCCTCGGCCTGGAGCGCCTGCCCGAGCTACACCAGGAGGAGGGCAGCCCCGTCACGCCCGAGTGAGTGCGACACACACACACAAACACACTGCGGCGCCAGTGCCTCGGCATGGAGCGCCTGCCCGAGCTACACGAGGAGGACAGCCCGTCACGCCCGAGTGAGTGCGACACACACACCACACACACACACACTGCGGCGCCAGTGCCTCGGCCTGGAGCGCCTGCCCGAGCTACACGAGGAGGACAGCCCGTCACGCCCGAGTGAGTGCGACACACACACCACACACACACACACTGCGGCGCCAGTGCCTCGGCCTGGAGCGCCTGCCCGAGCTACACGAGGAGGACAGCCCGTCACGCCCGAGTGAGTGCGACACACACACCACACACACACACACTGCGGCGCCAGTGCCTCGGCCTGGAGCGCCTGCCCGAGCTACACGAGGAGGACAGCCCGTCACGCCCGAGTGAGTGCGACACACACACCACACACACACACACTGCGGCGCCAGTGCCTCGGCCTGGAGCGCCTGCCCGAGCTACACGAGGAGGACAGCCCGTCACGCCCGAGTGAGTGCGACACACACACCACACACACACACACTGCGGCGCCAATGCCTCGGCCTGGAGCGCCTGCCCGAGCTACACGAGGAGGACAGCCCGTCACGCCCGAGTGAGTGCGACACACACACCACACACACACACACTGCGGCGCCAGTGCCTCGGCCTGGAGCGCCTGCCCGAGCTACACGAGGAGGACAGCCCGTCACGCCCGAGTGAGTGCGACACACACACCACACACACACACACTGCGGCGCCAGTGCCTCGGCCTGGAGCGCCTGCCCGAGCTACACGAGGAGGACAGCCCGTCACGCCCGAGTGAGTGCGACACACACACCACACACACACACACTGCGGCGCCAGTGCCTCGGCCTGGAGCGCCTGCCCGAGCTACACGAGGAGGACAGCCCGTCACGCCCGAGTGAGTGCGACACACACACCACACACACACACACTGCGGCGCCAGTGCCTCGGCCTGGAGCGCCTGCCCGAGCTACACGAGGAGGACAGCCCGTCACGCCCGAGTGAGTGCGACACACACACACACACACACACTAACGAATAGATGAACTCCTACGACGAATGAGTAGCCAGCGTTGGTGACATCATTCTGTCAATTACCGTTCTACATGGTATTATTGAAGATAGGTGTGCCCTTGTCATCATGAGTGCATACTGACTATGCTAGCAGTTTCCAGACTCTTAGTTCACAGTGGACCTTGCAGTTACAATATTATTGTCATGGCGCCCTATTCAAAATTTGAAGACAGTGAAAGAAGGGGAAATTTGAATGTCTCAACGCACAGTTTACGCTACTGCAAATAGAGTTTTTGACTATATAATGTGATGATATGATATGTAGCATGTTGCGTCGTGTCTGTTGCAGCCGCTTCCCGGCTCTGGGCGTCGCGGGCGGCGCGGGCGGCGCGGGCGGCGCGGGGCGCGCGCTGCCGTTCTTAGCGCCGCCGCCGCCGCGCAAGCCGCCGCCGCCGCCGCCCGCGTTCAGGTCTGCACTCGACCAAGATTTCATTACCGTCTCGCTGAGGTTCGATTATGTTTTATGATTTCGTTTAACTCCTGCACCTTCACCTTCCCCTCTCTTGTTTCCTGCTGTGTGCTGATTGAGCGGCTTCGAATGACAGATGACAAATTATTGGGGTCCCATAGGCTGACAGGCGTTTCACAGGCCTACGGGGTCACAGCTAGTCGGTAGACTGAGGAACTCACTTTGGGCCAATTCGCGGCCAACTGTCAGTCTAAGGGACTCGTAAAATACAAATATTTCTATTCGTAGCATTTTGTCAATTTTCTTTCTTATAAAATTTAATAACAACAGCCATTCAGCACACAAAATATTACTTAAGTTCTATATAATTTCCTTTTTTAGATGATTTCTTTTTGTTTGTTGACTGCATTTTTCTTTGCAATATTCTTGCGTCTTGAGGCTTTACTGGGTAACTTCTGTTAAGTACTATCAAACAAAATCATTTTCGACCCACCAAGAAACATTTCCACAATAAACTTAATAGTGGCATCGCATTGCTCGTCAAGGGAAATCATTCTGACGGTGGCTAAGGAATTGATTTGTTCGCTTAGGATCGTGAATTGTGTATCACACTTTCTCGAAATGTGCACTTTCTTCAAATTACGCATTCCCAAAAAGATTTTTTCCCAATTAGGCCATTTTCCCATTTTTCTCCATTGTGTTTGTGCGATATGTGCAGTTTCTCAAATGGTACAATCTCCCAATATGTTTGTTATCTATCTATTATCTATCTTATATATATCATATCTATCTTGTCATAAATATACATGTAGGAAAATGCACTTTCTAGGAAAATACACAATTTCAGAAATTGCACCTTATAAAAAAGTGTTCCTATTGCGAAGTGTACTTTTTGAGACAGCGCTCCTTTGAATAAAGTGACTTATAAGCAAGTGGAGCTTTTGGGAAAGTATGTTTAGCGATGCCAAGCCAACTGGTTCGACTGTACCATAGTAAAATGATCTACTTACTACTACTACTTGACTGGCCCATCGGCCGGGTTGACTGACGTGTAACGGTTGCAGGCAGCAGCCGCCGCCCATGAAGTCGTGTCTGTCGTGCCACCAGCAGATCCATCGCAACGCGCCCATCTGCCCGCTCTGCAAGGCCAAGTCGCGCTCGCGCAACCCCAAGAAACCCAAGAAGAAATAGTCGTCGTCCCACACCTACCGCCATACCTAGTCCAGCAAGCGCCAGCGTCCAGCAGAGGTATACGTACTTTAGTCTAATTTCTACTCTTTACTGACGGACTGTGTCCGGGATGGTTCGTATTTCATGTTAATTTAGAATTTATTTAACTAATATTAATGTAACTGTCAAATACAAAAATAAGTCATGAGAACAGTTATGAAAATATCTATTGTGAACAGTTGGTGGATTTTGTCTGCGATGACGTGACGCTGGTACGCGGGCGCTCTGCAATAGTGCTATAAAACATTGTAACTTCCAATTTCTTGTGCCAAATCACTACAGAGTGATTGGTTATTGAATACATTAATTTTAATGGGATATAGTAAAAGTCATTTGCAGCAAAAAGAGTAATTTGGTACCCTATTTAAATATTAATTAATTACTGCCAATAAAAAAAACATAATTCAAAAAATCTAAAAAAAACCTGACCTTGTTCCATATTTTTTTACGTCCACTTCTAAGCGATTTTTTATAAAGTTGAAAATTTAAAAAATACTACTTAATATGAAATTGACACACATTGTTATGGTTAAGTTAAGATATTACCATCATCATCATGTCAGCCGAAAGACGTCCACTGCTGGACGGCGGTTTCCTCCAAGGCTCTCTGCTCAGACCGGTCTTGTGCTTTCCGCATCCACCGCCTTACGACTTACTTGTGACTCACGGATCTGAGACGTGGTCGCTAACGATGGACCTCATAAGGAAGCTCAAAGTCACTCAGAGGGCAATGGAGAGGGCTATGCTCGGGGTTTCTCTGAGGGATATAATCAGAAATGATGATATCCGCAGTAGAACTAAGGTTACCGACATAGCCCGAAGAATTGCGAAACTAAGTGGCAGTGGGCGGGGCACAGATAGTACCAATTTACATGAATTAATCATTTTGTTCACAAAATCTCGAATAAAAAAACTAAGATGGCGTGCACATTGGTAAAAAAAACTTTCTGGATTCTTTAGCTTTCTGAAATAGTATAATTTTTATACAAAACTCATAACAGTTAAAAAAAAAACTACAATGAAAACAAGTAGCACATTTACCTGTTACTAAATGTATTAAAAATGTATAATTTTTTTTTGAGACTTTCTGAACCAAATTATTATTGTTTTTGATGCATTTCACAAAGGAAATACAAGGTAGCAATGGGTCGTATTATCTTGGGATTTCAACATCTCACAAACAAATTATTTTCGGACAGGGTACCATATGGCCTTTTTTGCTGAAAATGGGTTGTACTATATCCCCTTAAAATTAATCTATTCTATAACCACAATCACCCTGAATATGTACCACCAACCAGTACCACACAAATTCAGTATTAAAAGCCCAGTGAAATAATTGCACCACCAAAAAGTTGTTGAAACTTTGATTGCAAAATTTGTAAATAAATAAGTGTTATTTATAATCCTTCGTAGTTATACTAAGTATGTAAGTTTTTTTCTCTCAATTTGTGATACAGCAGCGACTCTAAAGGTTCGAAACTGTGCCAAATTAAATCAAAATTATTTTCTGTATAACGTTTGTTTCCTTTCAGTCGCGTGTAGATTTTGTAAATAAATTATTATGGTAAGTTTAGATTGTAATTGTGTTGACTCGAGGTAGCTCCTGGCAGTCGTATTGATGTTAGGATAACAGTTAAAATAAGCTGCAGTTTGTGAGCATTTAGTATGGGATTCGGAGTTAGAAATACTTCGGCTGTCAATGACGCTTCCTATGTCAAAGAAGGTAGAAGTCCTATTCTAAGTGCTCACGGTCTGCACTGGACATATGTCGAGTATGAGATCTATAGACCACTAGATATGACTGAAATGTCGTTGTCCTGTTTTAGAATCTCAGATAGAATAACGATTCAAATTTTAGATACCCTGACTATAATCAATAATTTTCGATATTTGTAGCTATTCCCAAGCTGTATTTCAACGGTTTTCTGTGTACAACGAATCCTTGGCATAATTTTGCTGGCCTACATTGCTCAAATTCGTATATAAACTTTGACTAAATTGGAATAACAACTCTAGACCGCGAACCTAAGGTGGTTATTCCAATTTCGTCAGTTTATTTATATACGAGGTTGAGTATCGTCGATATATTATCAATTAAATGACCCCGTCTTGACCGTAGTCGAGAGTCGAAAGGAGGATTTGAATAGTTTTTTCTGTCAGATCAATTGGTAATCTGCTTTAAAATCTGGCTCAGTAACTGTTCTTTAAGCAGTGTTTATAGTGCTTTACTGACTACCTAATTATCCGTGTTTTTAAGCCACATTTGGTCGCATTGGTCACTGGATCGCGTGACCACGATATAACCAAAGTTTGACGCAGCGTACGCGTCACGTCTTGTTCATACGTTTGTTGCGCAAACGCACCGTCCGCGTGTTTCGAGCACCGTGGCCGATCCATAAAGAGCTATCTACGGATCACGTCAGTGAAGCATTAGCCACGATTTTAGATTATTTTACGGCCTCAATAATCTTGGGCACGGCCAGCGAAGGCCAACTAAACTGCCGCCTGCCACCTGTAAATAGTAGCTGCATGCGCAGTGGCAATAGCTATGTTTTTACAATAAATCATCTGTGTCCAATGACGCCTTTTATTTTGCCTGCGAAATTTGTAAACTTGTAATACCTATTTTCGAATGAACAGAATCCTTTCAGAGGTTACCGCGATCTAGATCTGGAGAATAGAGGGCGCCACCGCCTATGCTATGTCACAATACGCAAGCTATTGGACATTAAAAGTTCCGCGATAATCCGCTAGATGGCGCTTTTCCGCACTTAGGCGAATAATATTAATTTAAATCTAATAAAAAATTGCATCGGTTGTAAATTAATTAATTAACAACCGCTACTTGCATTTAGCCAACATAAAACACATAAAACACATGAAAAACTACATTACACACTACACAGAAATAATACGTTGGTATTCAAAATGAGAAGCACGGACACGCCCATGGGCGTCGCCCAATTCAAAAACTTTTGGTTATCCGTATCCGGTTCCACTCAACCATAAAACCGCCTGTACGGCCGGGAGACCGCACATTTCTCTACACCTCCTGAGTGGAACCAGCCAGCCCAGAACTTGGGCAACTACGCTACCCGTGGGAAATCTCTACACTCACTACTGGTTCCTAACGGACCCCTGCCGACCTCTCGCAGCCTACTCAGAGGCTAGCCGTTGGCACGCTACGATCCCCTTCACACCATCTCTACACCACGACATCGCACGAGCCCTCTGGTCACTCCTGGTTGCTCTACGACGCCTGCGCCCTATTTTCCCCGTCGCCGGAGGATCCAGACACCCGAGGGAAGTGTAGGTCACATTAGCGTGTAATCGAACCCAGTAACTTCAAAAGTGTCTTCGAACTCAATCCCCTGAGATTCTCTATTTTACTTGTCAAATTAGCCTATCGATTTTTGTATAAATAAATGTATTAAACTTGCAATTTGTTTCCTTCACAAAAACCCTAGGTAGGCTACCTAAAACAGACTGTTTCCCCTGAAAACGGCCTGTGACAGCTAAAGAGCATAACACTGCTGAGTTCAGCTGAGTTAGTTCGCGAGTTCTTAGTGCCAATCATTAAATCTATGTAGCGTGTGCGTGCGTGTGTGTAGGAACCCGAACTCCGACTTGTGAGGCCGCTGATCGCGATCGCAGCTGTGACCGGCGCCGGCGACTGCCTCGATAGTAGTCGATAGTCGCGTTCAGGTTCACTTTCTCCACATTCAATTCCCGTTTCGTCAACATTCCAGCTCGTCAACAATCCCATTCCGTCGATTGTAGACAAAGTGAACCAGAACGGATAGTCGCGTCGCCAGACATCACACCTAACTATGTCGGTTGTCTGGACACGCCGACTCTTCCATATCGCTCCATTTCAAGCCAATAATTTACAAGTGTGCCTATCTAAAGTGGGCTTTCGTATTGTTCTCGAGTAGGCATTGGTAAATCGAATCGGAATTTAAATGTAACTCGGCCGTGACGGCGCAATTTCTTTGTGCGGCTTGGTTAATCAACTCTGTAAATAAACTGCTCATTATGGGACGCGCATTCGATCCATGAGTAATCAGGTTTAGTTTACACGAGGTCACGGCGGTTCGTCATCGCGGCTTCAGCTAAGTCGTCTGGACAAAGAGTCGCGTACATTTTGCTTGCTCAGCTGTGTTTTTGTTTGGGTGTTGTGAACTTTTCCCGGAATGTGTGAAAACAATAAGCGATCTACAATTTAATTTGCTTAGTCATACGTACACTTCCCTACTAAGCATGTGACTATTTTTGTATAGTTTTGACAGTTAGATGACCTTGTGCATGACGATCTATTGATATTATTAGTGTTAAGCCCTCTCATTCGGAGAGGAGGCCTGTGCCCAGCAGTGGGAGGTAAAAGGCTGGTGATGATGATGATTAATGTTGTTGTGTTTATTATAACTTCTAAGCCCATTGAAGGATTCGGAAATTAAAATAACTTTTTGCATTATTTTAATCTACATACGGTAAGAAGCTCCCAGTCGGCTTTATACATCGAAAAAACATACACAGTGGAACGTAGAAGCTCCTCCTTTTTTGAAGTCGGTTAAAAAGCATGACGTAGCAGACCCTTTACGATACGTTTGATTTACCTCATTGAGCCTTGATAAAGTTTTTGATCTCGATGATAGCCAGAGCCGGGGCCAGCTTTAGCACAAATGAAGCGACATAGAATAGATCCGGGTATCGATTTTACAGATTATTACTTAAGTAAAGTATAGTTACCGAAAATGGAGACATGAATGTGATGAATTTAAATGATAGAGTGAGGTTTCTTTGTGTAATTTATCTGTGGTTACGTATTGTAAGAGCTAATGTAACTTGTTTTTAGAAAAAATGACTTTGTGCCAAGTTTCTCGCGTGTAAAAGAGCATTCAACTGCCTATTTGCTGAATAAAATTTTGAATTTGAATTTGAACAACTTCACGCAAACTGTTGAGTACCTATCGAAAGAACAACAAGTCCGTGAAGTTGCCAACTTGATAAACTGTCATAGGTCCAGAGATAGGCTTTGTCACAACTTTAGGGTGGTAGGACTTTGTGCGAGATCATCTTACTCGCTAATCCTGTCGCTAAGCAGCAGTGCTTGCACTGTTGTGTTCCGGTATGGAGCGTCTTATTCTTAGCCGGTGCAATTAAGGGCACAAGAGACATTTCATCTCAGCTCTCTAGGTTGGCAACGCATTAGCAAACCCTACGGGGTTGCGGGTGTCTATGGGCAGTGGTGATCACTTACGATCACGTGACCCACTTGCTCGGTTGCCTTCCTCGTCGTATAAAAAAACTCACCTCAGTCTCCCCTAAGTGAGCGATCCGTTTATGTCACCATTATAGGGCGTCCAAGCAAACCAAAGTCGTATTGATCCAACGTCTACGCGTTTGAACTCAGTGTCACTGGTCCACTTTAGCAGATACCTACGCAGTCACATGCTCGACCCCGTTATCGCGTGTCGGACCCGAGAACCCGTCACATGATAGCCGTGATTCCGCTAAATGCGCCATTTCACAAATAATCAATATAATTACTATTAAATTTATATTGTCCTTGTTTGTTGTTTTGTAATTAATAAGCTTCCTTTTTTTCTCGGGATTGAGACAGTACATATGAAACACAATAATACAGCGGATCGAGCACGACTTTACGAAAGCTGCGTAACGTTACGGTTATCGTATCGAGATCGAGGAACTTCATGCTACATTTTAGTTCCAAATACGCTCACGGGCGGGCGCTGTTCCAAACGTCATACAAACTAGATACAAATCCAAATACAAAATCTTTATTTGTTCAACATAGGTTAGTACAAAGATCTTAAATGCTGAAGTGTCGCTATGTTGCGCCGTAAGGCATACAGTCGTGATGCATGCACACACACATGTTCACGATAATAGGTGCTTAATTACAGTCGGTTAGAAATTCATTTATCGAATAATAAGCTTTTGACACTAGAAAGTTACATAAAGTTTTTTTTAATTTAGTCCTATTATCTACGAGGGCTGTTTGATAAGTACCCGTTTTCTAAATATATTAATATCACTGGCCGCAAATAAGTATACCACCTTTTTAAGCCATTTTTCAGAGGCGGGAAAAAAAAAAAAAATGGCATTCTTTTGTTTTTTTTCTCATTTGACAACGATTCAGTGAAGGCGTGAACTTAAAATTGTTAAAATGGAGAAAGAACAGTATCGGTCTGTAATTAGATTCTTATTTTTGGAAGGAAAAACATGTGATGAAATAAAAGTAAGAATGGAAGCGGTTTACCATGAATGTGCTCCTATGACAACCGTCAGATATTGGTATAACGAGTCTATGCGGGGGTGAACAACCGTCTTTGATGAGGATCGCCCAGGCCGGCCAGTTGAGGTGACTACAGACGATATGGTTAAGAAAATTGAAAATATCGTTTTAGCCGACCGCCGAATTAAACTTCGAGAAATCGTTGATGCTGTAAACGTTTCAATCGAGAGGGTACAACACATATTAGAAGAAAAATTGGGTATGAAGAAAGTATCGGCGAGGTGGGTGCCGCGTTTACTCACGGAGGAGCAAAAACCGAACCGACTGACTACTTCGGAGCAGTGTTTGGCCGTGTTCAAACGTAACCCGAAGGAGTTTCTGCGTCGTTTCGTGACCGTGGACGAAACGTGGGTCCACCACTACACCCCGGAAATTAAAGAGCAGTTGAAGCAGTGGATTTTACCGGTTGAACCTGCTCCAAAGAAAGCAAAAACCGTCCCATCGGCTGGAAAGGTCATGGGCGACCGTTTTTTGGGATTCGCAGGGTATTATACATATTGACTATTTAGAAAAGGGAAAAACAATAACAGGGCAGTACTATGCCAATTTATTGGATGAATTTGACGCCGTGTTGAAGGACATTTAAAAAAGAAAAAAGTACTGTTTCATCACGACAACGCCCCGGCTCATTCGTCCAGTGTTGTGACGGCTAAATTAGCACAGTTACGCTACGAACTATTGTCTCACCCCCCGTATTCTCCAGATTTGGCCCCATGCGATTTCTTTTTGTTTCCCAACCTAAAAAAATGGCTCGGTGGCAAGCGTTTTGGATCAAATGACGAAGACATTGCCGCCACAGAGGCCTATTTTAATGACTTTCCAAAATCATACTTTTTGGATGGTTTATTGAAGCTTGAGTATAGGTGGAACAAATGTATAGAGTTAAAAGTAGACTACGTAGAAAAATAAATGCATATATAAAAAAAAAAGTTTTTTTTTTCATAAACGGGTACTTATCAAACATCCCTCGTATATTTATTATATTTTCCGGTATCTTGTTATACTAGACAACGTGACAACGTTTACTGTTCGACTTTACGTTACGCAGCATTCGTAAAGTCGTGCTCGACCCTCAGGAATAAATCAATTATACAAAAAAAAACATTACAACTGTTTATCCTCACGATCCGTCCCGTTATGTTGGTAAAAGTACCCGCATACCTATTAACATTAATCTTAACTAGCCTTGTCATCTGTGTACAATATGGTTTGAATTTTCCAGCTAGTTTCCAGCTTAGTTAAATCTGCGTAATTTTTTTGATAAAAATTAATTGTTAAATTAAACCTGTGTTCTATTTGGTAGCTATCCTTTACTTGCGTCTGAGTCGAGTAGGCAGTCACCTCGTACCCCGCGCCCCGCGCCGCGTCCCGTCAGACCCGCATCCGCTTTATGGCTTAGTAATACGGATAGCAACACCTTTTTTTTATACGACGAGGCAGGCAAACGAACAAGTGGGTCACCTGATGGTAAAGTGATCATCATCAGCCTATTTACGTCCCACAGGCGCGCCTCCTCTCACAATGAGAGGGCTTGGGCTATAGTACGCACGGATTGGGAACTTCACACACACCATTGACTTGCTTCGCAGGAGTGTGCAGGTTTCCTCACGATGTTTTCCTTTACATGAATTCCGAAAAACACAGGTCTGGGTTCGAACCTACGACCCTCTGCTAGAAAGGCCATAGGTCAACCCACTAGGCTACGACGTCTACGCCGCTCGTATTTTGCCTTTCGGGTTTTTTCATTTTTTAACTGTTGCCATATTACGATTAAAATTTTGGTTGTTAAATGCCTAAGTTGTTACTTACTTTTGTTCATGTAATCCCCGAGTAAAAATAAACCCATGTGAAAAATACACTAAAACGTGTTGCTGTTGACATAAAACACAAACTAATTTTAATAAATTTTACTCTGACTACAAAATATAGTTACGAACATTAAAAAAATAAATCTGAACGATAACGTCATATTGTAACTATCTACGATTGCCAACGCGAGTAATGTTCTCATCATGGAACATACATCAATAAATAGTCGTAAATAGTAAACATTAGATGAGGGCGCCAATTTATTCGTAATTGTCAAAATTTTCACGTAAATTGCTTGAACAAGGCAACATTAGTAAACGTTTTCTTGTTTGTTAAACCTTGTAATTAACTTCACATCTGAGTGAGCATGATTTTATACACAATTATACACAACCTGGACGAAATCGTAACGCAAACTTTGGTCAGGGTGAAAAAGAAACAAATTTTATAAAAATATATTTGTATTTCTTTGCACTTAACAGCCACGCAATTATATCACATTAATGCAAAAGGGACTTACAAATTAAAGCTAGGTTTATGGGCATTTTCAGAAAACTGTGTACCCTTGACTTTTTTTGAATAACCTAATAAATTTTGGATAATTTCTGCTCAGAATCACGAGGACTATTTAAATAATAATAAAGTGTCCCTGATTTTTTTGTCAGGTTTGTGACGCGTTTTTACATACATTCTATATGGACCGTCACAAAACTGACAAATAAATTTTCTATGGAAAATTTAGGACACTTTGGAAAAAAGGGTACACAGTTTCTTGAAAATGCCCTTATACACTATATTACTTATAACATATACAGCGTGATGCTTCACAAGTGTTGGAATGATGTACCTTGCGGCGGAATGGACGCTGTTGCGGCTTCAAGGTTAACAGTATTAAGTGTAGCTTGCTTCAGTAAGTTACATTTGATTTAGACAAGTTGCGACTTTCACTATTAATCCACAAACAAGCCGCTTACTCTAAATACAAACATAAAGCCGTTTCCACAATTTTTGTTCATAAAAAAGTTTCACTTAAATACGCACCACAACTCTGATTTATTATATTTGAAATACTATACCGGGTGTACAATCCAAATGGGTCAGTATCGGAAACTATGAGAGATAGCGAGATCTGTTCTTAGGAACCATGACGTCGATTTTAGATTTAATAATAATTACATTCAAACTTTTTTATTAACTCTCATACATTTATTTCAGTGAATAGCATTAATAGTATTTTAGTAAAATGGTAGCTATTCTGTTGAATGCAAAGATTAATTCTTATGGGTAACGATCGCAAGATTGCATTTCGTATTTTTATGGGGTGCATGTGTGTTGCAATGTAATGTAATTATTATTAAATCTAAAATCGACGTCATGGTTCCTAAGAAGAGATCTCGCTATCTCTCATAGTTTCCGACTTCTCCATACTGACCTATTTGGATTGTACACCCGGTATATGACACTAGAGGAACCGAATACGTCTAAGTGTTATACAATTACAGTGGTAAATTAAAATGTATAACAAACAGATCGGAAGCTTAACCGCCGCCCGTGCCGCATTCACAATGTTGTCTTTACTAATAGGAACTTTAGGAGCGCGGAGCGGACGAGTGTTCCCTACAGATTATGACAAACAAACCAACGAATAAACTGGAGTTGCGGCCGTGGTCTACAAAAGCTAGATAATTCTATATAGCCTGACACCACGCTGAGCCTACACATTTGCCTACGCCTTGAGTATTTAGTCAGGGCTCGGAGCCGACCAGGCAGAGATCCAAGTTGGGGGTTTCAAGGTAGCAGTGAGAAGCTCGCAGCAGGCGTGCACCGCCCCGGCTAGACGAGCGGGTAGGAGGCGGCGGTGGCGATGCCGCAGTGGTTGTCGCGGTTGCGCGCCATCTTGATGTAGCCGAGGTCGCCCCACGAGCGCCCCCACGAGTTCTTGACGAGCCAGTAGTCGCCGCCGGCCTCGTCCGACCCGTAGCCCACCACCAGCACCTGCGGCGCACACGAAGCGCATAAAACTCGGTCGAACCTTTTAGAAATGGAGATTTAGAGAAGCTTGTGGCTAGGATTACAGAACACAATAATCGGTTGATACGAAACAATACTTTTTCGCCTATGGGTGATTATTTTCTTTGCGTACACCCACGAACTACGCATTACACGTATCTTACACGCATTTGACTCAGATGTCACATTTATCTTGTTTAGACTTTGATCAATGACTACCTAGATAAAAACAGGTCACTAACAATAACGAATAAAAAAATGGCACCGTTCTAGTGTCCGTTTGCAATCGATTATTTTTATCTAGTATAATCCTGAAGCTGTTAGCTACAATTACAATAACGTGCAATTTTGAGTGCAATAAATAAGAGCTCACTCTGCAAGTGAGCCGTTATTTGCCGAGCCGTTTTCGACGCTTCGACCCGACATTTACTTGTAATAATTGATCGAGATGATAAGAATATTTTAGAATCTGACTACATGATCTTACACCGGAGCAAGAAGGTCGGAAACATGATCTTGAATTATTACAACATTTACTGTTAAGGTTGGGATAAGATTAGAAGAAAAGAAAGCGTGGGGGGCACGCCTGCTGCATGAGCAAGGCCTGGCGACTCACCCCGTGGTCCAGGTTGGTGGGCGAGCAGTTCTCGTCGTAGTAGACCCCGTCGGAGTAGAACTGGAAGGACTCTTGGCTGGCGTCGATGGCGACGGCCACGGGCCCGACGGTGGCCGCGGCCTGCAGCAGCCGGCCCTCGTGGGGGCACGCCTGCTGCATGAGCAAGGCCTGGCGACTCACCCCGTGGTCCAGGTTGGTGGGCGAGCAGTTCTCGTCGTAGTAGACCCCGTCGGAGTAGAACTGGAAGGACTCTTGGCTGGCGTCGATGGCGACGGCCACGGGCCCGACGGTGGCCGCGGCCTGCAGCAGCCGGCCCTCGTGGGGGCACGCCTGCTGCATGAGCAAGGCCTGGCGACTCACCCCGTGGTCCAGGTTGGTGGGCGAGCAGTTCTCGTCGTAGTAGACCCCGTCGGAGTAGAACTGGAAGGACTCTTGGCTGGCGTCGATGGCGACGGCCACGGGCCCGACGGTGGCCGCGGCCTGCAGCAGCCGGCCCTCGTGGGGGCACGCCTGCTGCATGAGCAAGGCCTGGCGACTCACCCCGTGGTCCAGGTTGGTGGGCGAGCAGTTCTCGTCGTAGTAGACCCCGTCGGAGTAGAACTGGAAGGACTCTTGGCTGGCGTCGATGGCGACGGCCACGGGCCCGACGGTGGCCGCGGCCTGCAGCAGCCGGCCCTCGTGGGGGCACGCCTGCTGCATGAGCAAGGCCTGGCGACTCACCCCGTGGTCCAGGTTGGTGGGCGAGCAGTTCTCGTCGTAGTAGACCCCGTCGGAGTAGAACTGGAAGGACTCTTGGCTGGCGTCGATGGCGACGGCCACGGGCCCGACGGTGGCCGCGGCCTGCAGCAGCCGGCCCTCGTGGGGGCACGCCTGCTGCATGAGCAAGGCCTGGCGACTCACCCCGTGGTCCAGGTTGGTGGGCGAGCAGTTCTCGTCGTAGTAGACCCCGTCGGAGTAGAACTGGAAGGACTCTTGGCTGGCGTCGATGGCGACGGCCACGGGCCCGACGGTGGCCGCGGCCTGCAGCAGCCGGCCCTCGTCGCCCGCCGGCACGTCCACCATCCCCACGTCGTCGGCGCCCGAGTTCTTGGGGTTGTATCTGGACGGTCCCAAACAAAATTACGCCACTTGTTCATTTCAATTAAATGTTTGTAGCTTTGTAGCCGCCGGTGCCCTGCTCGCGATGATTAGGGAGATCCTAGCTCGCTCTGAATAAAACTCCGATGAAGTTGGACTATTTTATAATTTAAAGGTATTTGTTTCACACAAAGAAAAGTGCCAATTCACGCTGATGGTGCAGTGATACGTTAAAAGATAGAAAAGCAAGTAAGAAAGAGGACCCTTGAAGAGGGTACAAAGCTTTTATACGAGAGGACGTGAAAATGTTGTGGTAGGATACAATTTTAAACTACATCACGCCCTCTGGCGTGCGTTTTGTTACTAGTGTAAAATATGCGCGTACGCAACAATGTTCTTCCGCAATTGAATGTCCGCAAATCGATACCATAGTATTATATTGAGCTCAAAGAGTAGGTACATCTAAACGCTCACCACGCGAACACTAATACTTCCCGATCGTAGCAACCTCGCCCGACGAGGCGCGGGGGATAAACTCGTGTCCCTTTGGACCGACCCTCGCTCGCCCGACATTAATACTAACTGTAGCGTGAAAACACGCTCCATATCAGAGCGCCATACTTAGTCCTAATACCTCTTTTGTGGGCCACCTGGCTGTTAATAATTTTGCATTCAAAGATTCAAACATCTAAAATTATGACAGATTTATTGTGGTGTCAAAGGACGTCAGAAAAAAGATTATTGCTGATATGACGACTTGGTTGGAAGAGTGTTCCAAGGATTATTTTCGTTTTGGAATCGCAGTTTGGATTGGAATATACATGTTGAGAGCTTCGCTGTTTTCCGCGACTCCAGTTTTGTAGGATTGTGTTCAAAGCCCTATTTTAGGGGTAAGTTTTTTTTTTCGTGGGTTACGTTTGGTTTTTACATGTTTATTTTTTTGATGTATTGATATTTTAATATAATAAAATTATAAATTTGCAGTTCACCCCACGGGTGTAGGAAGAAGGACATTTCCTGTTGGGCCGCAGACCCAAGTGGCCGCTTTGACTAGCAGCGTTAATAAGCTCTCATGAAAGTTTACTGGAATAGTTTACGAGTGTCACTGAGTGGCTGGAGCTTGAAAAGCGATAAACCTCAATAAAGTCAGTAAACTTTCTTATTTTCGCGGGTGATAACCATTTATTGACCTTTTTTTCTTCTCTTGGAGTCGAGTGATACATTCCGCTGCGTTTGCGCTAATTCTATCGTCGCGATTCGCCGTATTTTTTAGTTGAAGTGTGGACAATATAACCGTCGCGATTACGAAACATAACAAGATTTTTTTTATGTTACCAATGTTACCATGTTATATTAAATTCTATATGCTTAGCTTAGCACAGCATAATATTTAATTTGTGTGATTTCTCCTGCGCAGGATAAATAGGGTCTAAGTGTTTGAGTTGTCAGCATTTGTAGTGTTAACTGGTTCATTTTTAACTTTGCCTAAACAATATTTTTTAACTTTATTGCCTAGGCGGCAAAACGTAGGTATATCATTTTTTAGTTGGTAACTTTGCCTAAATAATTTTTTTTTTACTTTGTTGTCTAGGCGGCAAAATGTGTATTATTTTTTTTAGTTTGTAACTTTGCCCAGGCTTACTTTGCCTAAACAATATAATTGCCTAGCTACAAAATGTATGATATTTTCATTTGGTAACATTGCTATATTTTATTTGTAAGCTTTGCCCGTGCCTAACCTAATAAATAATATCCGAACTTTATCTGTACTTGTTATAAATTTATATTCACCTAATAAATTACTTCGTGCTTTCCTGAGGCCTGCACCTTGGAAATATGTGGCGTTGATTCTACACCTTTTTTTAATGTAGTTTACGTAACATAACTCAGTATTCAAGTATTTAATAACAATGGCTGAAGCTGTGAATTGCGTGAAAATTATTACGCTTCGTCATAATAATAAAATAATTTATAAAGCGTATAAAAAATATGCATAAAGTAATACAAGACAAACGCACAAATACCGAGAAAACAATTGATTAAAGTAAACCAGTACCTCATTATTGAACGAATGAAATGTTTATCTACCTGCCTAAACTGACCAGTGCTGCCAGCAGGACATTATTATTGTTAAATACAAAAAGCCTGTAACTTTAATTTATTTTCATCGTCTAATTAAGTTGTAGTTGCTAAAACGCAAACAAGAGCTCGGTTTTAAGGAAACGGTGTTTTTTTTTCCTTCTACGAATGGTTGATGTTTATAAATGACTCACGGAACCAAGTGGTTTGTCAAAACCATAATACCGACATTTTATCAATTCTTACTTCCTTACTAATATCATAAAAGCGAAAGTAACTCTGTCTTTCTGTTTGTTACCTTTTCACGCTGAAACGGCTGAACAGATTTGGATGAAATTTTGCACACGGACAAATTATTACCGGAATTAACTTACATTTTTATCCCGGAAAAGGTTCCTGTGGGATTATCAAAAAACTAACTAGAGAACATAAGCATTTTTAAATTAATACAGATGTTTTGAGAGGTACTTAAAAGGGCATATAATAACTTTCATCTCAATCCCTCGGGTAGTTTTCACGGAGCAAAAAAATAACAGATTTTTCGCGTGTTTTGACGTCACCTGTGTAATTTAGTGAAGAAAAACCTCTATTAATAGCTCCAAGTTGCGGTAGTGTTTGAGCAGTTACACTGTTGAACAATGTATTTTATTTTAAAACCTGACGTCGCACGCCTTAGAGCAAGAAAGGAATGGAGATGTTAACGCGCGATTTCCTCCTCTGTCAAAAACTTGACATTAAGTCTGTGCAAAATGCACAGGGTCTGTTGACTGTGCGCATGTTTTTGGCATTGTGTGACAGTTTTGTTTTAATACGAGTTTGTAAGAACTAACTAATTTTGACATGAGCGTAGACGTGTGCTGTACGTGTACTTCGTCCTCTAAAGTGGGAGAAAAATTATGCCGCACGCGGGATGCGGTCGGGAGCTGCACATGTAGCACGCGCGCCATTTTGTCGCTTGTCGCGCAGTGCGTCCTGTCATAGTGATGGAATCAGTGAGGGATGCGACAAAATGGCGCGCGAGCTAGCCGCCCTGACCTTGTCGCCGGCACTCACCGGCACTTGTCGTCCTTGGCCTCGTAGGGGTAGGACTTCTCGGTGTCGATGCCCCCGTTGTCCCTGATGTACTTGAAGGCGTTGTCCATGAGGCCGCCGTTGCAGCCGTTGTTGCCGTAGGCGGCCGAGCAGTCGATGAGGTTCTGCTCCGACAGCGACACCAGGAACCCGCTCTTGCGGAAGTGCTGCCCCTCCAGCGCGCCCGTCTGGGGACACGGCAGCTGTTAGCCTACTGCGCGCGGGTCTGTAGCCAACGTCTCCAAACTTATCTCGGTTTGCAACGATACCATATAAATAAAGCACGAACCAAACACCCTCTGAACACCGCATGTTTTATAATTTACTGTCATTACGAAAAAAGCCACGGCGAGCGGGCCGGGGGATTGAGTCGTGATTGGTTCATAGCTTGTCATCTCGCTTGTCATCAGATGTAGCACGTGCGCCATTTTGTCGCTTGTCGCGCAGTGCGTCCTTTTCATAGTGATGGAATCAGTGAAGGACACACTGAGCGACAAGCGACAAAATGACGCGCGTGCTAGCCCCCCTGGTCGAAAGTGAACCGCGGTTCGAGGCTAGAGAGATTCTATAGGTGCAAATGAGCATATGTGTTTCGGAAACGTTCGCCCTGACATTTGGTAATGGTAAACATTTGGAAATAAACCCACCCATCCGCGGTACACATTAACAAGTTAACAAGACGAGCGATGACTGCATCGATCAATAACATTCCCATTGTACATTACATTATTGACTCAAGTGTGGACACATTTTCTCCGCGCTATTCAATACTTTACAATCGTCAACCTGGTGAAATACTTTCTTGATCTGTTTTTACTGAATGTGCATACAAAAGGGTTCCATTATACCTACGTTTAAACATTTTAATAATGTTAGAATGTAAAATAATAACATGGCAGTGGAAGTGTAAACTACGGTTTGTGTTCCTGTTCTCTTTGCTTAGCTTACCGTAGCTTAGACGATGGTACGAGTATAGACAACTTTAAAATACGCAGGTTAGGTAGGTAGTTGGTAAGTATGTAAAAGCAGTGCTTGCTGGGGGCTTCGATCAATAATTAAATAAATATCATGAGACAAATTGACACCAATTGACCTAGTCCCAAACTAGGCAAAGCCTGTACAGTCACCAGCAATAATATATGATTATGGACAGCACTGCAAAAATATCTGATCATGACGGCAATAAGATCTGATGGGTTGCGGCCGGCATTAATATCGTTCTCGGGTAACGGCATAAGTATCGGACACCGAATCGCTTAAAAATATTTGATACTTGACGAAATCAAAAATATGTGATCAATCAGCAAATATGAATTTAATTCAGTAGTATTACGAATCTAATTTGAATGCAGCGATCTGACGCTTCTCGAAAACAGTGCGTACTTGTCACTGTATATGTCTGTCTCATGTTTTGTTTTATCTAAATCCAACAAAATCAGTTCTTCGTTTCTAATATGACATACCCTGTTGACGTATTATTTTTTCCATATACTTTACCAAGGAGTTCAACCACTAATAAAAAAACTTCAAGCATAACATACTGTTCTTATTTTAAAAGCTGAGAAACGTGAGATAGATATACGTAGTGACAAGTACGCACTGTTTTCAAGAAGCGCCAGATCGCTGCTTTCAAATTAGATTCGTAATACTAGTGAATTAAGTTCATGTTTGCTGATTGATGACATATTTTTGATTTTGTAACATGTCAGATATTTATGCGGTCCGTGTGATTTGATGTTTATGCTGGTGACGAGTCACATAATTTTGATTTTGTATAGTATCAGATATTTTTAAGCGACTCAATGTCCGATATTTATGCCCTAAACCAAGAACGATATATATTCCGGCCGCAACCCATTAGATCTTTATGCCGTCGAGTGTTGTCATATACTTTTGCCTTCTACCGTGATCAGATATTTTTGCAGCGCTGTCCATAATCATATATTATTGCTGGTGACTGTACTATGGATACTAGACAACGGATAAACATACTTATATAGATAAATACATACTTATATACATATTAAACGTCCAAGACCCGAGAACAAACATTCATATTTATCATACAAAGCTTGAGGTCCCGGGTTCGAATCCCGGTCGGGGCAGATATTTGATCTGCCCCGACCGGGATTCGAACCCGGGACCTCAAGCTTCATAGTCAGGGTCTCTAACCACTAGGCTATTCGGTCATCCAAGTAATTAATGTATGAATGTTCTAAGTAGTCTATGGGGCGCTGCTTGAGATTATACATATAATATAATTAAAACTAGACATTCTGTTTCACTCCCCCACCCTGCATCGATTCGAACACAATTAAAAATTACAATTATTCCAACCATTGCTGACAAATAAATAACAAATTATGTAGGTACAGTAAGCAGCAAAAGTTGCTAAGCAACCGAAGTGGTCACAATGATATGCACAAGCTCTTACGTCTATAACAATAGAGCCGTGCCTAGACCATTGTGACCGCGTCGGTTGCTTAGTTATGTCTGCTGCTGACTATACGAGCTGCCACAGGCATAAAGTTAAAACAAATTGCCAAGTTGTTTTGCGGCCTGCTGACACGCCAACGGCGCGAGTGAATCAGCGGCGGCGGTGATCTGTACCTAAACCTACAGTTTTACAGACTGAAATCGCATTATTATTCATTATGAATTAAAAGTAAAAAGTTAACTGGGGTTTCCAGATGAGTTTTTGCGCTACACGAAAAGGAAAACTTGAATTATGAAAACAACACCGACCAGGGCCGTGTTTTATAAAGCTACAAGTTACAATTTACAGCGAAAGTCTCTTTCTAACAAAAGGTGATGTAATTTGTATACCAGTAAGTAACGATGTTTGAATTAAATTATTATAACAACTAACTGTAAGGTCTGTAAGTAGGTACTAAGTATAGTTGTTAGTCTTTTATCGTCTCATTCGCACTAAACAAAAAAAAACAAGCATGAGTCACCTAACTCATGCCCGGTCCGTACGTCGCACCAATAACTAACGCGAAACTAAGGAAAACAGCTCTCGCAAAACTGAGCCTTGTGCACAGACATTACTGTCCATACTAAGAACCGTAGTTACAGCTGCGGTAGGGAAATTACATCATCCATATAAAAACCATGCGGACGGGAGCGACGCGCGACCGGTTAACTGCTTGATTGCAGTTATTGGTTATCGTACTTCAATACGCCCTTCCTAAATCTTCTAAACATATAAAAGAGAAACGTGACTGACTGTCTGATCTATCAACGCACAGCCTAAACCACTAAGCATCCTAGATGTGCACTTAGAAGGGATTTTTCGAAATTCCTATGGAAAGAAAGAAAGAAAAGAAAGGAAATATTTATTTGGTGCGTAGGTACAGAAAAACATTATAAGTAAAGTAACAGCAAAAATACACCAAAAATTAGCCCATTTTTAAATATTTCACGGGGGCAAAGCCGCGGGGCCTAAGCTAGCAGACTGATAAAATAAATACGACATTGTCCAGACCCGCATTTTTTATCGGAGCATGGGGGATATTTTATAACAATTAATCATGATATGCATACTTCATTGAATTTGTGAAAGTGGAGATGTTTAGATTACTTGATAAGTATTAGTAATTCCATTACCACAAATACAGTTCTGGTTAGCATTTGATACATTAGGTATTACGATAAACAAAATATGACTTTGTCAAGAGTAAGCGATTGTTGAACGTTCCCACGTTGCGTCTAATTAATCCATCCACGAGAGCATGAAATGGCTGTTTTGTGTTCGTTCTCAAGATGTTCTGTATCTGTAGAGCATCAACTCATCAAGTGATCACCGCGCGCGTCGCGGCTCGACCTGCGTAGAGGCGTGACCTCGACCTCTGCTCTGGTCGCTGTTTGCCGGCAGCCAAGCCACGCAACCCGAGAAAATGTTTACAAGCCATATCGTGTGCAGACGCATATTAGAACACCAAACTTTAAAGATAAAACTTTGAGCAAGTCACTGCAAAAAGTGATAAAAACGAGCTGAGATTTGAATTGTTTTTTTCCAGTAGCCTATACTGTGTCCCACTGCTGGGCAAAGGCCTCCCCTTTCTCCTTCCACAGATTTGAATACATGGAAAAAAATCGGTTGCAAAAGTGTCCTTAATTTTGGTAAATTTGTCCTGATAAAAAAACGCTTATATGTCGCATTCATTAGCTACATTAAGATTGGTGGACTACTCCATTATAGCATTATTGTAACGAGTCAAGTGTGTGGTTGACGTGACTGTAAATAAAGCAGGTGCTAGTAACCGGAGTCCTGATATTGATATTGCTGTGGGAACTTGGTCAAGTGGTGATTTCGCGATCGAGTTCAAGTAACAATAACATCGCGCGAGGGTCGCGTGACCCCGCCAGCGTCCTGCAACGAAATATAGCAAGCTGTTGTTGATGTACGTCACAGAACGAACGTCGAAGCACGTTTGATAAATATTATTACTTGGTTATCGTTTTTCTTTTAACAAAATCTTTCGAATTGATAGTGTGATGCTTTTTGCAGGCATTTATGCTATAGGATTGAAGATACCGAACATGTCTAGAAAGACTGAAAAGGATATGATAACGGGGTTATTTCATAAAAACTTGAACACATTTTTTTCTGTGATTTTGAATTGTTTATGTTAGGTAAGTATCTATTTAGGACTAGCCGACCCAGCGAAAATGGAGCAAGCCACACGCCGCGGGAAGGCGCCCCGCTCGTCGCCAGAAGCCAATGCGCAGCAGTTATAAATACCAGTTACCACCAGAACTCTATTTCACAGACTTTACAAAGACAATTCGATCTACTATCGAACCAACTGAATCGTGAACCACTATGGAACCATTTCGTAGAAAACGTCATGCTGACATCGCATTGCCTGACAAGGAAAATAATTTTTTTTATTTTTATAAGACGAGGAAGGAACACGAGCAAGTGGGTCAACTGATGGTAAGGGATCACCACTGCCCAGACACCCGCAACCCCGGAGGGTTTGCAGATGCGTTGCCAACCTAGAGAGCCAAGATGAAATGCCTCTTGTGCCCGTAATTACACCGGCTGTTTTACTCTCCACACAGGAACACAACAGTGCAAGCACTGCTGCTTAGCGGCAGGATTAGCGAGTAAGATGGTGATAGCGATCCAGACGGACCTTGCACAAGGTCCTTCCACCAGCTTACACATTATGACACTTACTGTGAGAACGTTTTACGGTGGGTCAAGAACAAATGGTTTGACTGTACATTTCATTGTCAATATGAAGCGCGCTAAAACCAAAGCTCTTCAAGTCAGCAAGTGGCACCAAATTGTCATTGAAACCGGACATTTAATTTAGTAAACTTAGTGAAATAGCGGCCTGGCGGTGTTGTCTGTGGAAGAGGGTTGTAATACAAGAGGAGCAATACTGACGGCGCTGAAGGACCAGCAGGAGCCGCACTTGCCCTGGTCCTTGACCTCGGTGACGGCGCCCTGCTTGCGCCAGTCCAGCTGCTCGGGGAACGCCACGTGCGCCGGCGTCAGGAACGTGGCCGCGCGCGTCGCGCTGCGCGCCGACAGGGACCCCTTGCTATGCCTAAGGACAGACGCTCATCGTAAAACTACTAAAATATACCTTCAATGTAACACTCAAATGATGACAGGCGATATGAAATTATGAAGAACGTTTGCGCCCGATCTGAACTAGTAGCCTTATTGTCTAATTCGCTCGGAATCACAATCGCGTTCATTTTGTATGGGCTGACAATTGGGATCGGAAACAATTAGCTGTCACAGTCGTACAAAAACTGTCATTTCCATCCGATGACGAGTATCAAAATAGTTACGCGTGTAATTGACCGAGCATGCATTACGCCGGCCTGTTCTGGCGACCATCGCTTGGGCTCCGGGCGGCCGCGGCAAGGGGCGACGCAAAAGTACCCACATGCCGTAATTTTATTAAATCACTATTTGTTTACGCTTTACGCGCTCGGAATAATTACTTTCATTTTGTGCAATGACCTCAAAAATAATGCGTTTTAATCCATTACACAGATAAATGACATTTTAGTGTACAGACGGTAATTATTTACGATTACGAGTTATTTATAGCATTTAAATCTGCTAATCAGCAATTAGCCACCTCCAGCGCAGTAGTCAGTGCTCAGTGGCTATCGCCTTGTTTATTGCTTTGTTTAATAAACACGCGGTCGTTGCGCCGTGTAAACAGCTTGATGTCTTGCTCACACGCGTCACGCGTCACAGGCGCTAGTCAGAGATGTTTCTGCGCATGTTAAAGTACCTGTTTCTTTGGATCGTCACAATAAAGTTGATAAAGCCTTCTACACGCGTCTAGTTTTATTATCTGAATAGAAAGATCATGACCGCTCAGGTATTTCGGTATTTCCTTGTCCGTAGCCTTTCCTTACTTATTGTATTGCTAATGATTGGTCTCGAATCGAAATGTTCAAAGAACGCAGTTCAGTAGGTACATTTATAAAGAGAGATTTGTAAAGTACATATATGGAAAATATAATAATTCAAAACCACATTTAATATTTTGTTTATACTTACGACAAATTAATTTCACGTCATAAGGCAAGATACTTTCAGAGACTTAATAACGAGTTTATCTTCAATAACTATACCTATTCAGAAGTTTTGGGTTTCCGGGGGCAATTTCTAAAGTTCATTGTTTATAATTCCCGAACCGATAAGCTGTTTGCCGAATGTATATGCGACCCCATTCGGTAACAATCGCATCTTTGTTTAGCTTTTAAAATTACCTATAGCATTCGCGATAAAGTTAAGGAACTATATTTATCCATTGATAATGTAATTCTTTGTGTTGAGCAAAGTCTATTCATTAGCTTAGTTTTTGGCATTTTTGATAGTTACATAGTTTGGCATGTGAAGTGTACCTACCTACGCATGTCTGTAGTTTTATGTACATCTTACAACCAAAGGAGGTTCTCTACAGTCATTCGTAGGTAACGTAGGTATGTAGCTTCGATTTTGGTCATTGAAGGATAAAAGGTTAGGTCAAGAACAAGTTAGGTGGAAATGTGGATGAAATCTACGAGAAAATACTTGAATGGGGCAAAAACAAACTGTACCACTGTAAATTGCCGCTCAGGGCAGGGGGTGTGAGGTTTGGTAACAGAAGGGTTCCTAGATCTCTGGATCACCACGATCTGTCGTGGTTTGTCGTAATAAAATGGTGAATCTTCGTTGTCCTAAGGCCCCGCCCCGCTCCCCGACAAATAAGGATGTACAAAATCCTTTCGGCAGCTTAGGACCGCAATGAGAAATGACAGTCACTGATGGTAGTTTCAAGAAGTGGTATTTGTTAATTCTCATTGTGGTCCTAAACCGCCGAAAGGAGGGTGTGATCATGGGCAAGCTTTTCCATAAAAGCGGTAAAGCTCGCCAGTCGCTCACGCCCTTCAGGGTAAATGTCGGCGTCGGCGACGCACACTCACTTGGCGGTCCGGTTGAAGCCGTTCATGGCGCGCACGAACTCGTGCGGCAGCAGGTCGCCGTACTTGTTCTGCTTGAGACGGTAGCTGACGGCGCCCTGCTCGTACCGCTGGTTGTGGCGCGCGATCTTGTGCTTGTTCTCGGCGTAGATCTTCATGCGGAACTTATCTTCCTCCTTCGACTCGTAGGTCTTGTTGTGCTCCATCTGGGGGCGACGGGACATGTTTACTACCGTTATCCTGCGTGCGACTTTGTCTGCGTAAAATTCGGTTATCGCCTTATTGCTATCCTGTCAGAACTATTCGATTTTCCAGGATAAAAGGTAGCTTATGTTTTAATCTAGAATATAAGCCCTTAAAGGAGTAGTTCACCTTTATACATTAGCTTTTGTTCTGTTATCTGTTATTTTATGTTTCAGGTGCAATAAAGAGATATATATACATACATACATACATAAGCATATCTATTCCAAATTTAGCACGGCGCACGTACTCGTAAGTTCTACACGCTCTTGCGGCCGGTTTTTTAGTGATATTCTTGACAAGTTAGTCCTAGTTACAAATTTTAATTTTACACATAAACATATATTTGTTTTAGTGAATAAATCTACCAGCAATACATGCTTAAAATTGTATTAACTGTAAAAGCTTAATGATACTGAATTGCTTATCACATAATAGGTACATTTTCAATACAATGAGTACAGATAGCTCCGGATAATTGCATTCCAACAAAAGCTAATCTAATCTTATCTAATCTTAATCAGCGTGAGTGCAATTCAGTAATTTAATGAACTATATGATTCAATAAAAGTGAAAGCCAAAACATTGCCGGCAAATGAGTCATAACTTACGTAGTCACGTGATCGGCGAATCTACTTCGTCAGGAAACACGCCAGACAGTTTATTTACCAATAGCTACCTACTAGCTACGGGGAAATGAAAGTGCATATATTCATGCTGAAGCAACAGTACACAA
This sequence comes from Clepsis dumicolana, assembly GCA_963691665.1. Lineage (NCBI taxonomy): Eukaryota > Metazoa > Arthropoda > Insecta > Lepidoptera > Tortricidae > Clepsis > Clepsis dumicolana. Next base: position 15,491,936 of record OY829518.1, on the reverse strand, counting down.
TTTGTAACTTTAACTACGAAAAACCCCAAACCCAACTATGAAAAAAGTGGTATATGAAACTCGCGCTGCAAAGAAGAATCCAATGATACTTCATTTGTAAAAATTATCTACGGGAAACATATAACATAAATTCATGATGACGAAAAACAATATCGTCCTTTTGGGCTTCTAAATTTAGGTAGGCAATAAGTCCGCCCACCACCCCCTATTAGTTAAATCTCCCATCCACTTAATGTAAACAAGCCAATCAAAAATAGTTTTATGATTAGGGTTCAGACTTCTGAATATTTGTTATAGATTCTAGACTATATCTAGATCCAGTGACAAAGTCTGAGATTTTGTCAAAGACATTTGACTTATTTTAATCTAGTAGGTCCTTTGGAAGTAATTATATTACCTTGAAGGCATTCCACTCCTCCCGGACCAAGTCAAAGAAAGAGACGGCACTGGCAGCCGCCACCACACACAGGAGAACTGCCACACACTTCATCCTGCTAACAGACAACCAAAATTACTAGCTAATAGGAAGCGGTCAAGCTTAACACTAACAGTAAGCAGAATTAAACAATAAAAACAGTTTACCTATACCTACATAGGTTTCTAAAATATTTAAAACATTTCTAATTAAATAGGTAGATAGGTAGTAAATATAATATATTCAAAATGGGTGATACAAGTTTATAAACTTTTTCTTTGTAATTATTATGTTTGTATTGCATCATATTGCAGATAGCAATGATCTAAATAAAATAAAATAAATTAAACTATTTCTTTGTCGACGGGAACCTAACTTAACGGGAACCCGTTAGCCGTTATTTTTTAGAACCTTGCGCTTATTTTGCCCCTTCCCCTTCAAAAACTGGTTGCCCCAATGCCCCCGATATTGAGCATCACTATTTAACGATACCACAATTAAATTCAAATTCAACTTAGATTCTAGAGCCCTGACACAGATACAATTAATTTGCTTCTGTAAAAATTTGCGAATTATCGGGTAGACGATTACTTCAAAATTAAGAAACGAAGACTGACAAGAATATAATGATTATTGATTGTGCTACTATCGCTCTAGAATAGAAGACAAGGAAAAGGAACTAGATTTACTAGTTTACTACGCAGTGGTAGTCATAGAGTGGGCACGACCACGGAGGACAGCAGGGCAGACCCAAACAAAGAACATCGCCCACCTCTAAAAAATCGCAAACAAAGATCTTATTTGGAACTAAAACACTGATTTTTATATTCTAGAACACGAGGAACTTACTTGTTCTAAAGCGATGTCTTGAACTTAATTTTATGTATAATTAAATTAACGCAATTATCAAAATATTACGCGATGACTTGCAAACGTATTTATTAACAAGCGCGACTGACTCGCCTTGAAGACAGATTGTTTATGCCAGAAAAAATAGAAAAATACATCATCAAAGCTCGTTATAGTGGCAAGAAACCATAGACTAACCGGAAAAATACAGAGTTGTAATCATAGCAAATAAAGCGTTGCATCGATAAACTCGGTATCATTTTCGGTATCAACCCAAGGAATCGATTTTGTTACGCACTATTCAAACTTTTTTTTAAATTATGAAATGTCAAGTCAAACGTCAAATGTACGTCAATCTCATCGTCATTCGACTCGACGTGATGTATACTGCGTGGTTTTAAAGATAAGAGGTTAGATTAGACAGCAATGAAACACGAAAATAACACACAAAAGAAAGGAGAGCGGAAAAAGAAATTCCAGCTTTACAAACCTCGTAGAAAAAAGAATGTCGAAGAAGATGCGGCCATACAATATCTTAAAACGCAGTACGATAAGGTAAGAACTTTCGCTACTTTCGGTATCTTTTGCTTTAGCAGTAAAATTAAAGATGTATCGTTGGGCAATTTTAGCGCCGCCGGATTAATTCCAACATTATGTTAATTGCAGATTGTTCCAGATGAGATCAAAACATTTAAAGATTTGCCACTCTCTCAGAAAACTCTGAAGGGTCTAAAGGATAACAACTACACTGTACCTACAGAAATACAGCGACATGCCATAGGCTACGCATTACAAGCCAAAGATATTCTGGGCGCAGCAAAAACAGGCTCTGGGAAAACCTTGGCTTTCCTGATACCCATACTGGATAACTTATTCTGTAACAAATGGACGCGAATGGACGGCGTGGGCGCGCTGGTCATCTCGCCCACCCGGGAGCTGGCCTACCAAATATTTCAGACCTTGAGGAAGATTGGTCAGTTACACGACTTCTCTGCTGGCCTGATCATCGGTGGGCAAAACCTTAAATTTGAAAGAAAGAGGATGGATCAGGTAAACATTTTAATTTGCACTCCGGGTCGATTGCTGCAGCATATGGATGAGAATCCACTGTTTGACTGCAGCCACCTGCAGATCCTGGTGCTGGATGAGGCAGACAGATGCTTGGACATGGGTTTTGAACAGACTATGAATGCCATCATTGAAAACTTGCCAGCTGAAAGGCAGACCCTTCTGTTCTCTGCAACACAGACAAAATCTGTGAAAGACTTGGCTAGGCTCAGCCTTAAGTTCCCCACATATGTGGCTCCTCATGAACAGGCTGAGACAGTAACTCCCGAGGCCCTGCAACAAAGCTATATTGTCTGTGAAATTGATGAGAAGTTGGGTATCCTCTGGTCATTTATAAAGAACCACCTCAAGCAGAAAGTGATAGTGTTCATGGCAACTTGCAAGCAAGTCAAGTACATCTATGAACTGTTCTGTAAATTGCGGCCGGGTATCAGTTTACTGGCATTGTATGGCACTCTACATCAAGAGAAAAGAGAGAGAATTTATACAGAATTTTGTAGAAAGTCTAATGTAGTTTTATTTGCTACTGACTTAGCTTCCAGGGGGCTGGATTTCCCCCGAGTCAACTGGGTGATACAGATGGACTGCCCTGAAGATGTGCAGACATATATTCATAGAGCTGGCAGGACGGCGCGAGGAGTGCTTGGCAAAGGTGAAGGTTTGCTCATGCTCCTGCCTCACGAGGAAAAGCTGGTAGAGGACTTACAACAAAACAAAATACCAATTAACAAAATATCTGTAGACCCATCTAAGGTAGTTGCCCCACAAAGAAAAATAGAAGCATTACTGTCAGACAATACAGAGCTCAAACAAACAGCCCAAAAAGCTTTTGTCAACTATTTGAAATCTGTATATTTAATGAAAAACAAAGAGATATTTAATGTACAGCTCCTAGATACTGATGCATACTCCAGGTCCCTGGGCTTGATAGTGCCCCCGAGGATCAGGTTCATGCACAAATATCAGAAGAATAATGTAGCCAAGAAGGAGACAGAAAAAGATGATGTAATTGGAAAATTAAAGGAAAAAGCAGAAGATGATGAGGGTTCAGATGCCAGCCCGGCTGAGGAAGAGAAGCCTGAAGTAGAAAAGAAAGTAAAGAAAAAACTTGTTAAAGAAGCTCCCAAACTAAACTTCCACAATGATGATGACAGTGATGAAGATGAGTTCCTAAAAGTCAAACAAAGTAATGTTAACATTGTTGATGCAGTTGTAGACCAGGAAGAACACAGATCAAAGAAGAAAGCTAAACCACTGACTAAAGCTGCAGTAGCTAAAAAGATACTTAAGAAGAAAATAAAAGTGAACACAACTGTGAAATTCACTGAAGATGGTGAAGCCATAGACGATGAAAAGAAAGATGTTAAATCAGAGCTTGCTAAACAATTTGTTAATGAGGATGTTGGTGGCATAGATATTGAGATGGCCAAAGAAGTGCTCAAAGAAGAAGACAAGTTCGACAAGATAAGGTTCAGAGAAAAAGTGAAAGCCAAACATAAAGAGCAGAAGCGGAAACTCAAAGACAAAAGAAAAGAGGAGCAGCAAGAGAAAGATGATTTCGGATCAGACTCAGCATCTGATGGGCCAGATCTATCATGGCTGCCAGATCCAGACAAAGTGTATGATAAGGATGGCAGTGGAGACAAACAGAATTCTGAGGAAGATAATGATAGAATAGGGTCAGATAATGAAGAGTCTGAGATTGAATCTGATGAAGAGAAATTCCACAGGTATGTATTGTGTTATCTTTTAACTAATATTTAGTCTATTTCATCCAGTGCCTTAATTAGCCTTATTTGCGCCCGGCGGTGCTTCTGCAAATGCGCCTTGCCACCTGCCTACTTTAGAGTAGAAATAGGGCAGATTGACTTGCTCCTCCATTGCCTACTCCTAGCAAACTAACTTGATTCTTGCAACATTTTTCTTTTCACCATATCTCTAATCAAACCTGAACCCTAATTTACACTAGTAAGAAAAATTGTGGAAGTTGCGTATACATTGCGGCGAGTGATTGTCTACTTCTAACTCGTTCGCGTGACTGCCGCACAATGTAAGTAATGCAATACAAAAAAGTTCTTACTAGTCTAAATTCGGGGTAATGTTGCCAGCGATTTCAAGATTTGTTTTCCCCACAGGCCCCTGAAGCGCAAGTTGGTGGAGAGCCGCGGCGTCCCGCAGGCGAGCGCGGCGCCGCGCAAGGCCGCGCGCCTCAAGGACGTGGCCGGCGCCCTGTCCGTGCAGGAGGCCGAAGCGCTCGCAATGCGGCTACTCAAGGCGAAATGAATTTGTTACTGTTGTATATTAAACTGTGTATTTATAATTTATATCCCTGGTATTTTTTTAATTGCCAAGCCACGTAAAATACAAAAGCACTCGCGTAGACAGAGTCATCACATCACGTTAATTTTATAGTGCCCAGCAAATGAAAACGAGTATTCCCTCTTTTTGTTACCCCCGAAAAGCCGCCGGCCGCTCCTCGTCGTATCTCGCCGTGAAGTATTGTAATACTCTATCGCTTTACGGAAGGCATGAGCAGACATGCCTACGATCACCCTAGGACAGACTGTGACAGGTCTTTTTCTGAAAATACATGGAAAATAAACAACCGACATGGCTGAATGGACTTTGATATCTTTGCCTTTCAATTAAGGATTGAATTTAAAGAAAAAGATTACTTGTGGCTTGTTGTAGTCATGTAGTGAGGTATCTACTTATTGGATCATTTAAATTTAGTACTTAGATGACCTTACATGACGGATAGCAATATATGTAATGTAGTATAATAAAGAAAAATGTATGTACATATTGGCACTGACTAAAGCTAAAGCTACGGAAACGCGGTATAAATTAATGAGATGGGAAATACGTAGGTACCACTTTTTCGATTGCAATATTAGAGCAAAGCAAAATGTTTGAAATTGAAATACAAATAACTATCTAGTCAATTATTATGCAGTCATAATAGAACATAAAACCGTGTTTTATAAAGCTACAAGTTACAATTTACAAGCGGAAGTCTTATTATATCATATTTTGTTAGAAAGGGACTTCCGCTTGTAAATTACAACTTGTAGCTTTAGAAAACACGACCCTGATGTCACGGCTTTTTAGGTGACGGACACGATTTTGTCGTTGTCGTGTACAGAGAAATTTTGACTTTTTAAAAGGTTTTTAATGACTTGAGTTTTATACTGAAGTCAGTGAGTGATATACTTTGATTCTATACGAGTTATGTAAAAATACAAAAATATTACTCAACATTGTGAGATCGAAATCAAACAATCGTAGGCGAGCATTTTTGTCAATTTTGCCACACCATTCTAAACATATTGCTAAACTACAGCAACACCGGTGCTGTGCTGTCAGATGAGAAAACGGATCGTTGCACTTTATCAAAGAAACGCTGAAATCCGTAAAATAATTAAGTTTTCTATGGATTCTAAAATAATTAGATAATCAGTACTTATTAAATTTAATCATGTTCTGGAGCGGGAACTATATAGCGGTTCGGGAGTTAAATTCCTTGCTCAAAGAGGAGGTGCGTATATTGTTGAAAAATTGATGGTTAGACTGGTGCGATGACTCGTATTAGTTGTGTTTGAGAATGCCGTACGTCCCGTCTGCCGCCGGGTCGGCGGCGAGGCCGCCCGCCGCCGCGGCCCGCGGGAGGGTGGCCAGTGTTGTGCTGGAGGTTATGGTGCAGAGTCATGAAGTGTGGTGTCTGTTCCAGAATGTGACTCTCGGCCAGGTTTTGGAGGCGGACGACGTGCTGCAAGAATGCAAGGCCGACAACAAAGCCCTCATACAGTTGTAAGTGCTGGGACATGGGGTCTCTGGGTGCCGGACCAGTGCTGTGCCTGTATTGAAGTACCACTAAACCTCATCATTTAACATATTTGCACATAGTGAAAAATGTTTCGATATTAATCAGTTGAATAAATCTTTACGAATAATATATAACACTTAGTGTGAGTAGTTTTATCTTGCATTGGGGTATTTGGAATGGAATGTCTAGTTTATGAAGACAAAGGAGAATGTAAACAAAGTGTTTAAGAGTGTTCAGTTTAAGATGAATTGGAAAGTTATGTCAGTTAACTTTTTACTGACATAATTTTAACACAAACAATTTTACATTCTAATTCTAATCTTATTGGATTTGAATTTGAGATTCTTGAATGTAAAGACAAGTTACACTGAGAGTTGGTTACATTGACATTGCATTGGTCCCTATAATAGTAATCTTTGTAAATTTTTTTATGTCCAATCGTGGTGTAGGGGAAAAGCACACGACCCGGAGTGTCGAGGATCCGGGTTCGATTCCCGGGGTTGGCATTTTTCTGGTTTTTTTCTGTGTATTCATGTTTCAGTGAGTTTATAAAAAATATAATTAATCTTTGTAAATATTCGAAATAAATTAATTCTGTGCATAATAAAAAAAAAAGCTTCTCAGTCTTCTTTCTTCTTTCTTGCTTCCAGCCTGACTCGGCCAGAAATTCTAGCAGAGCTAGTTACTCTGATCACAGAGGAGCCTCCAAAGAACATAGAGCTCAGCCTTCAGTACCGGCATGCCAGCATTGCATGTGAAGTGCTGACGTCCCACCTGTCCACACTTTCTGGCCGCCTGTCCATGGACACGGCACAGATGAACCGCCTCTGTGACTTCATCAATCGGGATCCACCCCTCAATCCACTGCTGGCCTCTTACTTTAGTAAAACTATTGAGATGCTGCTTGAGCGGAGCCCTAAACAGGTAGGAGGAAAACTTAGTATGATCAACCATGCCTGTAACTGTGACAGTTGAACAGTAATTTGTAATCAATTGAAACACAGTTTGTAGTTTAATAATACAATTACTAAATGAGGAGTTATTTTCCATCATAAAATTTTTAAAACCTACTTTACCCTGTTGTACTTAACTATTTATTTATTTATTTAAAGATAACCAACAGCTTATAACATAATATAAGTAGTGAGAATAGCAACACAGAGCCAATTACATACTGAAATAATAGCATCAAATCTTGTATCTTTTCTAGTAAAAAAGGGGGCGTAGTTTGGACATTTCCTTATTTAGTGCTACAGTTTTTTTTCTAAATGGAAAACAATGTTTAACATTTTATGAAAGAAGCTAACATTATACTTAATACTAATACACTAAAAAAAACCATTTTTGATACTTTTGACAATCCAAGGTGGCCTAGAGGCCCAGCAATGATCAGGGGTTCTGAATTTTGAAGCCTGGGGAGTAGAAAACAGAACTTCAATGGACAGCCTAGGGACATGCTTTTGTGGTATGATCTGTGGGCACTAGTTGGGCGGCGTTGTAATCCTGGCCGCTGCCCGCAGGACTTCTACCTGTACCACATCGTGTGCCTGCGCGTGCTGGACTTCCTGAAGGCGCGGCGCGACTTCCTGCCCAACCTGCTGCGGCACCTGCACACCTCCGCCGTGGCCGACGCGCTGCGCTGCTTCGTGCGCCTGAACGACCTGTTCAACAAGATCGTGATGGAGGTCTGGCCCACATCACCATCCAGACATTAACACTGATATCCAATAAATTAACCCACAGATTAACATTTCGTCGGACAATATCATTCTGTCAGTTAATTGCAATAGGTCACGGACTCGCAGTTGTGTTTAACGTTTGAGTGGGTGGGCTGTGCAAAACTTGGATGACACACCGCCCGGTGGGACCAGAAACTGCAGGCAAACTGTTAATCTGTGGGGCCCTTAAGAGAGATCCTGAGCTGTTTGCATGTATCAGCCCCCTGTCACCTTGACTAATGCCATTATTCAGAAACATTACTCAAGCCTCCATTAGTTAAAATAGGTTTTGTCATCCTCTTACTCATGGAAATGTCAATGTGACAAAAAAAGACAAACAAACTTTAACGCCATTTTAGTTAAAATAGGTTTATGAATAATAGGGTTAGTTGTCAGTATTACGTCACAAAGTGAAAATAATAAATGCCTTTTCGGGAACAGGAAAATTTCGCGTGGTTCGCTCGATTTAGCTTCAGTTGGCATTAAATAACTTGGTGAATGAATATTGATGGAATAATAGCCGTATCTAACTTGCAGTGGCTAGAGGAGCACCAGTTCCTGGAGTCCCTGATCCAGATAATCTGCGGCACGTACGAGCCGGAGACGCTGGCGCCGCCGCCCGCCGCGCCTGCGCCCGCGCCCGCACCCGCCTCCGCCCCCGCCGAGCTGGAGAAGGGGCAGCAGGAGCCCAGCGAGAAGGCGGGGCTGGGGGGCGCCGAGAAGGCGGACCTCGACCCTCAGGGGAAAGGTGACGACTGAAGCGTTTAACCGAGGGTTTACCGAGGAGAAACTGTCAGCGGGCTGAGTGCTGGGGCAGGGGTCAGGCCTCGCTGCTTGTGGTCACATTTAGTATTACGACAGTTGCCGAATACACGTGGATGTTTCTAGCCGATTTTGGTCACTTTTTCCATATCTTAGAGTAAGGTCTGGTGGCTCTTTGAAAGTGTTTGTAACGATATTTTTGTTTTATGCGTGCAGAGGTCTCGGCGGAGGAGTCGCCGCCGGGCGCTGCGGCAGCGGAGCGCGCGGCGCGGGCGGCGGAGCGCGCGGCGCGGGCGGCGGAGCGCGTGCGTGGCGTGGCGGCGGCCAACGCGGCGGCGCTGCTGTGTGACATCATCCTGTACGGCTGCGCGGGGGAGGGCGGCCCCAGCAGGTGGGCGTTCCGGCACTACGGTTATGTTAACGAGCCCGTGTCTCCATTGTTGCGATGAAAGCGCCGAAGATTGACTGTCGCGGTTGCTGATGTCGAGCGCATCCGGCTCTTGAAATACTTAGAATAACACTCTTCATTTGCGCGGTCGCCGGTCGGTAACAAGTGTACTAAATCTGTATTAAATTGGTCGTGTTTATGACATGTACTCACCTTTTAACCCTTCGTTCGTCGTATAAGTAAAAAAACCCGCATTCAAGCCTCGTTGATTTTCTAAAATTGAGTTACTGATTAAAATAAAAATAGAAAAAACAACTACAAATTTGGCACCGATCAGTGCTTCGACATACCAAGGGTTAAGTGTGTACTGATGACGCTACTCCCTTGTGCCAGAGGGCGCACGGCGGCGGCGCTGACGGCGGCGGCGACGGCGCCCCGCGGCGTGCGCGCGCTGCTGCAGGGCATGTTCACGGCGCCGCCCGCCGCGCGCAAGCACGCGCTGGTGCACGGCGCGCGCGTGCTGCTGGCCATGCGCCGCGCCGACGCAGGCGCCGACCCGTGAGTGCTCGTTACTCTGTCTACTTCTATTGTGTCACAACTAGCTCCGCTGGCCGTTTACAAGCTGCATCTATCATTCCACTTTTTCTAAAAAGAAATATTTAATAATTAAATTTGCTTTTTTACTAATGACAGGTAAAAAACATTGCAAAGCAGTAAATTTGATTTTAAATCTACGCTTTTTCTATACACATACTGTCAACAAGAGCACAGTAGTGTTCTCATCATTGTCACAACGTTGTGCACAGAGAGAGCAGCGCGGGCGCTCGCAGCGGGGTAGAGCTGGCCGTGGCGCCGCACCTGCCGCTGCTGCACACCGCGTTGCTACAGCCGCCGGAGCCCTACCCGCACGTCAGTACACACCGCAGCGGCTCGGAGCTGGGCGGGGCGCCGCAGCCACCGGAGCCCTACCCGCACGTCAGTACACACCGCAGCGGCGCGGAGCTGGGCGGGGCGCCGCAGCCGCCAGAGCCCTACCCGCACGCCAGCTGTCTCACATTAAAAATTACAACTACAAAAAACTCAGACTCAGTCCAAGTCCCCAAATACAGATACAGCAACCAAGATACCAAGCAAGATACAGGTCCCGAGTTCGGGAGTCAGAATCTTTGATATTTTCCGTGACTTCTCGGTACATGTGTAACTGCTAGTTCCTTTTTTCTGTGTTGGTTTCTTCTTTCTTTCTTGACCAAAATCATCACTATCACTGGTGTATCAGGAGCCGAGTGCGTGCTACGCGCCGGCGGACGGCGGCGGCGCGGGTGAGGCGCCAACCCCCCCGTCCCCCTCGCCCCCCGCGGCCCCCCGCGCGGCCGTGGGCACGGCGCGGCTGCAGCTGGCGGCGCTGCTGGCCGCGCTGTGCGCCTCCGACGTTTACGAGGTGGCCAGCACCATGCTCACGCTGGGTACGTCGCTTGCAGACCGCCTTCTGTGCGCTTCCCTGATCATTCGGCCATCTTTAAAAAGTGCAAGAACGTGCGTTTAAATGGATTAGAAATTATTATTTACCTTTTTCATCTTTTAATATTTGTGTAAAATATTTTACTACTAATCTAATAAAGCGCGCGCCTTAAAATGTACTCATTCAACCACCAATTAAAATAAATTAAAACTAATGATAAATAAAATAAAACCAAAGGGTTAACGGAGCACTAAATTTTATATGACATTCGTTTCTTTTAATCCGGGATGCAACATTAGTATATTTTCCGCCCTAAATAAAATGTACCACTTTTTCCCGCAGGCACCCCGGGCGTGCTAATAGACATGTTCTTCCTGCACACGCACAACAACTTCCTGCACGCGCACGTGCTGACCATGGTGCAGAACGCGCTCAGCAACCGCGCCTACCGCAAGCAGTACGCTCGCCACGTGAGTACAGCGCGGCACAGCCTCGGCGCTGCGCCCCCTGGCGGCCAGCTAGGGCAGCACGCGCTCAGCAACCGCGCCTACCGCACGCAGTACGCGCGCCACGTGAGTACAGCGCGGCACAGCCTCGGCGCTGCGCCCCCTTGCGGCCAGCTAGGGCAGCACGCGCTCAGCAACCGCGCCTACCGCACGCAGTACGCGCGCCACGTGAGTACAGCGCGGCACAGCCTCGGCGCTGCGCCCCCTGGCGGCCAGCTAGGGCAGCACGCGCTCAGCAACCGCGCCTACCGCACGCAGTACGCGCGCCACGTGAGTACAGCGCGGCACAGCCTCGGCGCTGCGCCCCCTTGCGGCCAGCTAGGGCAGCACGCGCTCAGCAACCGCGCCTACCGCACGCAGTACGCGCGCCACGTGAGTACAGCGCGGCACAGCCTCGGCGCTGCGCCCCCTGGCGGCCAGCTAGGGCAGCACGCGCTCAGCAACCGCGCCTACCGCACGCAGTACGCGCGCCACGTGAGTACAGCGCGGCACAGCCTCGGCGCTGCGCCCCCTGGCGGCCGGCTAGGGCAGCACGCGCTCAGCAACCGCGCCTACCGCACGCAGTACGCGCGCCACGTGAGTACAGCGCGGCACAGCCTCTGCGCTGCGCCCCCTGGCGGCCAGCTAGGGCAGCACGCGCGCCACGTGAGTACAGCGCGGCACAGCCTCTGCGCTGCGCCCCCTGGCGGCCAGCTAGGGCAGCACGCGCGCCACGTGAGTACAGCGCGGCACAGCCTCTGCGCTGCGCCCCCTGGCGGCCAGCTAGGGCAGCACGCGCGCCACGTGAGTACAGCGCGGCACAGCCTCGGCGCTGCGCCCCCTGGCGGCCGACTAGCTTACGGGCGAGCGAAGCGAACCGGTCACTTAACAGAGGCCGACCGACTATTAAGTACATGTGTACCAGGCGTTCCAGTTTCCACCGCCCATGTAAATTTAACTTCATACGAAGAATACTAACCGCTAGAGCGAGTTGGTGACGGATGGATGTGAGTGTTCCTAATAAATAAAAACAAAACGGACAGCATGGTAACTGTGACTCGTTGGCTAAATGTGGAATGTTAAGGACTCGTGTTCGAATGCTTTCGTATGATAAATTTTTCTTTACTTTGCCATCGGATATTTTATTAATTTGGTTTACTTGTTCACAGATATTAGAGGAGTGTGATTTACTGAACAGACTCATAGATGTTTATGAAGAGAATGAAAGCAGAAAGTAAGTTTGTTCACGTGATTTTATTTTTTATTAGATTTTTGAAGTGCTTTTAGCTTCCTTCACGAATGAGAAGAGTGTTATTAGTTTCGTGCGTGTAGCTGTGTATCTGGATGGAGCATCGTGGCTCCCAAATGGACGAACCGATAGTATTTTTTAAATAGAAAGCTAGTTTATCGCTTTCGCCTTCAAAAATAGAATGTCCGGGTGGTTTTGAACTCGTCGAATATGTTTCTAAATACTGACCAGGGAAGAAATATGTAAACGCAATCGTGTGGCTGAGTGTGCGCGGTGTGGTCGCAGGGGCGCGGCGCCGCGCAGCGGGCTGATGGGGCACGCGCTGCTGCTGCTGCGCGCGCTGGCGCCGCTCGCCGAGGACACCGGCGCCGCGCGCTGGCCGGCCTTCGCGCCGCGCCTGGCGCAGGCGCTGCTGCAGCACGACACGCCGCTCGTGAGTCCGCGCGCCGCGTGCCCAGAGCGCTAGGGTTCAAATAATGAGAGTTATCGCGACACAAAAATCCGATAGGTTCGCTAGTGACCAGTGAAGGTTGTGTCGAGTGAGGTGTATCATTCTCCACCAATGAGAGACAAGCTACAGGACTATAATTGGTGGAAATTGACAGTTAGAGCTCACTCGACACTAACGATCCTAACGGATTTTTAACTCGCGATAGCCCTCATAGGCATGAAGTTGACAATCAGCATGTTCAAACTAATATAGAAAAATGCCTGAGTTTTTTTTACGTTTTTTTAATGACAGAAATCAGGAATATTTGTATTTTTTTTTAATTTCTTAATATCTCAGAAACTAAATGATTTTCTGACGGGGTACCACATGATCTTTGCTGCAAATGAGTGGTACTATACCCCCTTAAAACGAATAACCAATCAACTTATTTTTATAACTTATTTATCATTTTATTCCTCGACTAGCTTGTGCCCCGCGGCTTTGCACCCGTGAAACATTTCAAAATGGGCTAGTTCCCTATCCCGTGGGAATTTCGAAAAATCCCTTCTTAGTGCACCTCTAGGATACTCAAGGTGTATGTTTGCCAAATTTCAAGTCTCTAGGTCCAGTGGTTTAGGCTGTGCGTTGTCTGTCAGTCAGTCAGTCAGTCACGGTATTGTTTTATAGGTTTAGATTATCGCACCCCTTTTTCGTGACAATGGGACTAACTAATATTTTTCTTTCAGGGCGGGTACTATCCATCTGAGAACACATACGAGGTAACCATCTTACTGTCCGAACTTATAATACGTTGAATAGTATTTGCGTTGTTGATGTTTTATGAATGTCATTTTGCATTTCAGGTGGAAGGCATGGTGGAAGTGGAGACTGCACTCTATAACATCAGCGTGAGTTCACCGGTTTAGGCTCTAGCCTAGCTCTTTTAACATGCACTTTACACCTAGACGAATCTACAGGGTTCGTTTTAAGGAACCGTCAAGGTCAGCCACGTGCTGAGTAAGGCTCAGCGAACTCCTGTTAAGCTTTTATTAAAAAAAAAAATTAAAAAATCCATTCTCCCACACTTTCCTTGCCTCTACTGGTTGACGATAATGTATGGGATTGTTTTTAATTATTTTTTTTCCAAAAAATAAACTACAGGGATGCTCACGTAGACTTACTCAATCCCTGGCTGTATTCCTGACGGTTCTTTAAAGCGCATCTTGTATAAGTTAAGCTCCAATGCTATAGTTGGAACGATGACTCATTTTACACTACCACGTCTCAATCTTTTGAAAATACTCGTAAAAAACTGGGGTCTCATTTATCACTGAAAACTATTTTAAAATTTAGTAAAAACACAGTTTGATCACAGAAAATTATGACGCCACATTAGTTGAGTAATTCAATACAAACTTCATACTGAGTGATCGTTCTGACATTAAAAAATGCTGCTTTGACTAACTAGTCATCATCCCATTACGATGCTAGATTGTAACTCGCTCTGGGGAGCTAGCACGGCCGTCACGTTGTCGCGAGTCGCTCAGTGCGTCCTTCACTGATCACATCACTAAGAAAGAGAGGCACTGAGCGACACGCGAGAAGTCGTCGCGCGTGCTAGACGTCCTGGTAGCTGCACTGTGTGTCTAGTTATTGATCGATGTATTTCTCTGGTCTCCAGTACGACATTGCGAATTATGGTAACGAGGTAAGTATGTAACGAATCCATCCGCATCCCGTAAAATTAAATACGACGGGTGAATCAACTTTAAACAACTTTTTTAACATTCAACAAGCTTATAGTTAAAGTGAGAAAAGCTTTCCCCTGTTAAAATGTTTATGACATTGCCATAAGATTGATTTTTGCCTGGCCCGTGGGAAAGGTTTTTTTGCTATGTCTATAAGCGAGTACTCAGTGTCGAGAAAGGGGAGGAATTCGCGTTCGTATTTACGCCTATTGTATGTGGCTTTCGAAATGTTTGTTCGACGATAACTTGAGTATTGTTGATCGAAATTTGGTAGGTGAGTAGTTAACATAAATACAATGCTTTAAAAACTAAAAAAACAATTACTTTGCTCACCCGCGACCACTAATGACAAATAGTTATATCTGTGCGGCAAATGTATGTTTCCATGCAACACCTCCGCCTCCACTGCTACACGAATCAACACATGCCACACAGACCCAACTATCACCACCACCACTATACTAAACGCTGACGCGTTTCGGCACTCTCCACGAGGCCATTTACGAAGCACAACAACAACCGCTCAACATGCCACCACTTCCACTACTGACATATGTAAACCATGTACTCAACTTAGTTAATGACAAAACCAACATACCCACTAATATTTTATAAATTCCAAACTACCCTTTTATGTAAGTCCTAAACTACCCTTTTTTAAGAAATGAATTCCAAACTACCCTTTTTATTTTTATTTTTATTTACGCCAGGTACCCCGTTATTTTTAACCGAGTACGGTAAAAAGAGAAGTCATGTTCTCATTATTACTATGACACATTATTAAAATTAGAACCAAGTCGTAACAAAGGCGAAGAAACCAAATTAACTTGTTCATTTATAATAGACCCCATGTTGTTGTACCTAATTATTTCCAATTGTTCTAAAACCGATAGCCGCAAACCCTTATCACAATAATGTAAAATTTCGTACGTATCTGAGTCTAACAACGAATGATTCGTGTCTAATAAATGCTTGGCAAAGTTTGATTTCTCTGGATGATCATGCCTGTATGACGAGACATGCTCTTTAAATCTAGTATCAAAGCTTCGACCGGTTTGTCCAATGTATACTTGACTACAGTCGCCACAAGTGAGTTTATATACGCCCGACCTGTTCCCTTTATCCACCTTTTCTTTGTTATTACAAAGTCTAGAACGTAAAGAATTAGTAGTCAATGCTTTAAGTAAATACTCACTGAAGACACACCTGAAAAATATGGCTAAACCCGGATCCTTAACATTTCGTCAAAATTAGTTTGCGAAATCTTATTTGAGGGCAAACCACTAGATATACTAGTTGCCTTTTCCTTTACGAAGTTTTAAAAACATAGATGACTTCTGCATGGTTTTTGATTTACAGCTGTTTAATTTTTTTTTCTCATTCATATTGTAATTGCATGCGAATGTTTTTAACAAAAAACAAATATGATACGTGTCTTATTTTCACCAGTCATTTTTTTTTGTTAACCATAAAAAAGTTGATTCACCCCCAACATTACCAGACCTAATACCAAGTGTGAGAGAAAAATGCCATTCCTTTCACACTGATACTGATTAGCTACGTGTGTAAAAGGAACGGCGAGTGTTTGACTTGACACGCTTCTTTAGTTCTGTAATGCCCGTATACATGAAACGCGGTTCTTTCATACAGTACATTCCATTTGTCTCGCAGGAGGAACCCGACAGGAATAAATTTTTGGAGATGGCCAGTCAGCGCATGTTCGAGTGAGTACACGCATCTAAACTAACGATCAGGACCTCTAGTGTAATCAACGGTAAAAAAAACGCGATCGTCTTCGCGTTTACGTCTGAATTACTATGGGCACATTAGCAGCGTCACTAGTGGCACGTATCGACAATAAACAATTCTCATACTACATATTTGACGCCCGTAACGCAAACGCGATCGAGACGTATTTTTGGCCTTTGATTACACTAGACGCTCTGAGCTCCTAGTGTATTTTTTAACACGATCTCGTTTCGCGTTTGCGTTAAAGTCTCAATTACTATCCCATTCCAACCATCCTGAGCGTGTTTGCTGAGCGCCTGGACTGCCCCATGACAAAACACTTGGTAAAGATCATCACTGACCAAAAAAAAACGAGAGTATTTATGAGCTTCTGTTAGCTGCGCCTCGTAGTCGCGCGAGCAGGGCCTTGGCGCGTAGTTTTTTTTTTTGTTTTATTTGGAGAACAAACAGTTATAGGTACGTACAGAACTTCTTATGTTCTGACTATATCTAATATATCACCTCAACAGTTCTCAATACCTCACCTATCATATGTACGTTTAGTTGTTCGTGCGCTTCCAGAGAAAATCCTAAATATCTCATTCTAAACTCGACTTATATACTTACGCGAGTGTTCCGTTTCACGACTCGTGAGCTCAATCTACGTTGCTGGTGTGTCGACAGACAAATAAACACGACGTGGGACGACCACGATGAGGCCGAGGAGCGGGAGGAGGAACCCGACGATGACGACAGCGGGGCGGGCGCGGGGGCGGGGGCAGAGGCGGGCGCGGAGGCGGGCGCGGGCGCGGGCGCGGGCGCGGGCGCGGGCGGCGTGCGAGACGTGCTCGGCACCGTGGCGCGTGAGTGCACACACTTACTGCATGTATTACAAAGATGGCGTCAGGCTTTTAAAGTCAATGAATTGGTTTGCACCCTAAGAATATGAAACTTAGGTCACAGATTTAGATCAGAGGCCTTATATTGTCTAACGCGTTCGGCTTCGCTTTGGCATTCGCCATCTTTTTCTCTCAAGCGGTACAGGATCGTGCGAGACAAAGATGGCGAATGCCAAAGCGAAGCCGAGCGCGTTGCTCAATAAGGCCTCTATTAGGGCTTAAGTGAGCAGGCTGTTGCTGAACCTGTGAGTTGCACTTCATCATATGGGATAGAAGTCGGTCGCTGCCCAGTTTTTTTGTAGAACAAAACCTTTTTTTTAAAGAAATGATTTTTTTAATTTTTATACGTGTGTTTTTCATACATAGAATTCATTCATTCTTCTATTTATGGTGCCAGCTCTTATGACCCTACCCTTAGGGCCCCCTCACATCTAGCGTTTTTCGAACGTCAGTCTCATTAACGCCAGTGCAGTGTCTTGGGCAGTTCGCCACGTTCGACGCTGCGCGGGCGTTAATGAGACTGACGTTCGAAAAACGCTAGATGTGAGGGGGTTTTTATAGATGATGCTCTTATGAGATACTGATTCGATTTAAATGGTGTCGCGTACAGCGTGGGAGACGACGACCGAGGAGCCCGCCTCGGCGGGCGAGGGCTGGGCGCAGTTCTCGGCCGACGTGTTCGGCAGCGTCGCCGACCCGTTCGCCGCCAGCGACACGTTCGCCGCGAGCGACGCGTTTGCCGCGAATGACGCGTTCGCCGCCAGCGATGCGTTCGCGGCGAGCGACGCGTTCGCTGCGAACGCAGGGTTCAAAGGCGAGGCGTTCGCGGACGAGGCGTTTGACCGGGATGCCGGCGATGAGTTCACGCCCTTTTGGGGCTACCAGGATAAAAAGGACGGTGAGTGTTGATTGTCATCTTGATAATATTACTATAACAGGAAAAAATAACAGTCGAGTCGAAGATATTGAAATGGGCGAGGTAATTTAAATAATGCTGCCACAACGCAGTTCGAAAATTGGTTAATATTCTTGGTTTTGTTGTTATTCTTTTTCTTATTAAAAGCGCCCGTCTCTTTTATTTAGGACTTGCAGTACCAGTACTGTACTGTATGTAATTTGCGCAAAATTTATTTATTTATTTACTTATTTACTTATTTATTTAAGGAGAACCAACAGCTTATAACACAATATAAGTAGTGAGAATGGAAACACAGAGCCAATTACAGGATCTCACAAATAGTGATGAAATACATGCTTAAGCTAAACTTAAACGAGGTGCGCGCACCATATCAAACGACACATCATGCTAAACAAAGCACCACAGAATTCCAAGTAGAATCCGCACACTCCATAACTCATTATTTACAAATTATTGTTTTTCTTCTACAAAAAATCTGCAAAATTAATTAGAGAATTCAGCAGGTCAATAGTATTAAGTTTATACATTGAGTTAGTGCTGCACTATCCTAAAAAATATAAATAGCAAGCCAATAACTACAACTTAGAAAACTAAAATAACTAACTAATGCGCCAATGGCGCATCAATCAAAGCACCTCATCGCTAGTCTTCGCCTCACGGAAGGGATGTTACAGTTAAATATATCAATGTCCATCTCCTTCACCAGGTTGTTCAAATTACCGCTCGCGCGCCTGAGAAAGCTGTTCTGCCTGTACCTAGTCGATGTGAATTTAAGAAAAATAGGAGGATTGAATCTTTTTAGTCTTGGGGGTGTGTTGAAGGACAGCTTCTGAAGCAGTTCTGGACAATCAATGCTGCCACTGACGATGCTAAGAATAAAAGTAATATCGGCTATATCACGGCGCCGGTGCAAAGGAATGAGATGGTGTTTTTTACATATTTCTATGTAATCAGACGACTTATAGGGACATTTAAGTTTAAAGCATAGTTATTTAACAAACTTCTTCTGAACGCGTTCAATCCGGTCGGCATATGTTTTATAACAAGGGTTCCAAATTTGCGAAGCATATTCCAGTTTACTCCTGACATAGGTACAATAAAGAACCTTAACTGTTTTTGCTTGAGTAAATTGCGATGAGTTACGCATAATAAAGCCTAATGACCGCAACGCACTGCCAACAACACTATTCAAATAGAAGTTTTGAGTCATGTATTACTCCTAAGTCCCTCATAAAGGGTATCTTATCCAAGACATGACCTTTCAACATGTAAGTAGTACTGATCGGTTCCCGTTGACGCGTAAAAGTTATCGCAAAACACTTGGATGGATTCAAACTTAATTTATTAGCCTGACAGTACTGATCCAGTCTCGAAAGATCCGCCTGAACCAAATCAGAATCATGACTGGACCCTATCCTCGCAAAGATTTTCATGTCATCAGCAAAGCACAGAAGCTGCGAGTGAATAAAACACTTGCTGATATCGTTAACAAAAATGTTAAACATTAACGGACCAAGCAAAGATCCCTGCGGCACACCACTAGGGATAGTTACCCACCCAGACATGTAGTTGTTAACGACAACAGCTTGCGATCTATTATTAATGTACGAGGAAAACCATCTGAGTAGATCACCATGAATACCAACAGCGTACAACTTCGAAATTAATATGTCATGATCAATTCTATCAAACGCCTTGCTATAGTCCGTGTAAATTACATCGACCTGAGAGCCACTATCCATAGCCTCGGTAACATACTCGTTAAGCAGAATAAGATTGGACACAGTAGAACGACGTCGTAAGAATCCGTGTTGGTTCGGGCTAAAAGAATTCATTAAAGCATTATAAACTTGATCATACACAATTCTCTCGAGCACCTTTGATACTATGCACAGTTTAGAAATTGGTCTATAAGTTTCTATATCAGTGATAGGGCCTTTTTTGTGAACTGGAGTAACGAAGGCGGATTTCCATAACAACGGCACGTAACATTCCGAGAGGGAACGTTGAAACAATAACGAAATGGGTTTAACTAAGCTTCTCGCACAACTTATTAAAAACTGAGCTGGCAGATCATCAGGACCAGCCGACTTAGAGGGGTCAAGTTTAAGTAGTATATTAACGATTACTTCAGCATCAACCTGGATGCGGCTCAAGCTGGCCGTGGAGTCGGAAATTAGATTGGAAATAGAACTTGCAGTGGAGTTATTGCGGCTTGATATCGAAAAAGTCGAGAAAAAATAGTCCGAGAAAGCTTCACATATATCAGTACCATTGTTAACCAGTCTGTCACCATGCTTTAAACTACTTGGAATAGTTTTCGAACTGGAACGCGATTTCATGAAGGACCAGAACTGCTTTGGATTCTTAGCAATGTTATTTTCTACACGTTTAATATACGAATCAAAGCACTCTCGTTCCAATTTGCGAACTCTGTCTCTCAATACGCCATACGAAATTAAATCAGATTTATTTTTGTAGATCTTGTACTTTTTCAAGAACTTGTATTTTTCTTTAATAGCTGTTTTTCAGCCCGAAGGAATACCACACCGGATGCATGTTCGGTTTAATTGTTTTTTTGGGAATGAATTTATCTCTCATCCTTCTAAACGTTGCATAAAAGAAGTCCAGTGATTGCTCAATGGAACGCTGCGAGAACTCGCGATCCCAGTCAATGCCTAATAGTTCATTATTAATAGAGTCAAAGTCCCCTCTGTTATAAAAATATTTAACCATCGAAGCTGGCTGTAAGGAATCAGTGGTAGAATATTTAATGGAGATAACCAGTGCTTTATGATAGGGATCAATTGGTACCAGGGCGTTCAAACATTCACTAACGCTCACAACATCGTTTGACAAAACCAGATCCAGCAGCTTACCATAGTGATTAAAAATACCGTTATATTGACACAGGTTATGTGTTTGAAGGTCGTCCACTAGACTGCACTCGTCACTATTCACATAATTAGATGGAGCCATTGACAATCCTTGCGCCGACCATAATATACCGCTCAAATTAAAGTCACCAATTATGAGATACTTGTCATTTGGATGGTTCAATATTAATTCATTTAACCTATATAAGAAATTAGATAGCTGTTGTGAAAACGTGTTACCATTGTTTTGTTTACACAAGTATAATACGCATAAATGAACTTTGACCGGTCTACCGCAGCGATCCTTAAGTGTTAAAGAAACCCATAGATCCTCGGCCGAGGAGCAAAAAGTCGGCTGCGGGGTAACAGTTAACTCCCTGCGAGTAGCGATAATAACACCGCCGCCGCGACTCTGCCCAGTCAGTGCTAAGTCCCGATCCCGCCGCCACACGACATACCGGCCGTCAAATAACTCTGAATCCAACACACCGTCAACTAACCATGTCTCCGTTAAAACAATAATATCATAAGAAACTAAGCTAAGGTTACGATAGAATGTTAGCGTTTTAGAGCGAAGTCCCCGTACGTTCTGATAATAAATAGAATAACAATCATCCACCGAGTCAACAGTAGCCATTTATAAATTTAAATACATGCAAAACAGCGTAAATTCGTGTCAAATACAATATCACACCACATATGGAGTGAATACATATAATGAGGTATGTGTGAAGCAGTAACTCAAACCCCAGCAAACAACTGTACGAGTTCGGCTTGTGGCGAATTACAGAAGTACCCACAGAGCGCAAGAATAACATACCGTGAGTGAAAAAGAGTAAATAAACAATAGATAATAGATTCAATGAGTGCGAAGAAAAGAGACAAGCGCAAAGCAGTGAGCACACCGTTACCAGCTCAACAAATAAACAACAAGTGAAGGTAGCGATTCGCCCGGGCGCCGAACAAAAGACGCAGCACGGGCGCTCAGTGACACTCAAACTTATCTGGCTGTGATTAGCGTACGAGTCAGGAATATACAATATTGGCACAAAAAACTTAAAAATTAACACAGAGAGAATAACAAAAAGAGTATTAAAAGGAATTGACAAAAAATTAAAAGAATTCCAATCTAAAGCAACTTGTTTAAATCACGCTCGCTATTAATAATATATACTTTTTAATAATATATTCTTTATTATCTATCTATTAATTAAGTAGGACCATTGTTACTGACAAGCTGTGGATTTGAATATGTCTCTAAATAAACAATTATTGTTATTAATATGATGTTATATCTGATGAGGCGAGAATGAGTGCATTAAAAACAGACGTAAGTTTAAGTTATGTTCGCTAGTGTTTAATTTGAAATGGAATGGTCGACCGAGTTATCTGTACGACAAATTGAGGTGGTGTGACGAGAACAGTAGGACTGGTTCATTGGGTGTACCACGTATTCGTAGGGTAGTATCGTTTAGAGGCAGCTTCCGATTTGCAGCAACAAAATGCTGGAATGATCTGCCTCCACCCATAAGGAAGGCTAAATCACTGTTTAGTTTTAAGAAACTTTGCAAGCAATGGCTTTTGTCGCGACAAAAAACGTCGTGTGTCTGGACGACCGTAAAGCGTTCACTGCCTTAAAAGGATGAGTCCATTATCTAATTTAATAGTACTATTTAGTAGTATTTAGTAGTATTTTTTAGTATTACCTACCTAATGGGTTCACTGGGGATCGACAAAAAGTGAGTTCATAATTATAAATAGTATATTTACTACTAAACTATGTTAATTTAGATTTCTGCCTCTAAGCGCAAAATTGTAAACTCGTATTGCTGTTCTGTACATGCGTGTATGTAATGTCTGTACCTAATAATATTCTGGTGTTATGCTGTCGTTGTGGCAACGCACCTACCGTAGTTTAAGTTAGTTTTAGTATGGTTGGAGGCTGAAAACCAGCGGCCTCGCTGAGTCTCATTTCCTTTTTACTGCACACAATGTTTTCTGCCTGTAATAAGCTATTATTATTATTATTTTGTGTTTTTGTGTAGGTAAATAAAAATTTCTATTATTATTATTATTATTATTATCATTGCCACCGTGTTGCAGTCGCAGAGGGCGCCGAGAGCGGCGCGGTGGAGGCTGGGCTGCGCGCGCTGCGGCTGGCGGCGCCGCTGGACGCGCTGAGCAGCCCGCTGGACGCGCTGAGCAGCCCGCTGGACGCGCTGAGCAGCCCACTGGACGCGCTGAGCAGCCCGCTGGCCGACAACCTGCGCACGGCGCTGTCCGCCATGACGCCCGCCGCCGTGGCCAACATCGTGAACGCCAACATGCCGCCCGCCGCCCCCGCCGCGGCGCAGGGCGAGCCCGGCGCGGCGCGCGACAGCTGATCGCCGCGCAGCCCGCCGGCCGCCCGCCTGTAGCCGGCCGGACCGGCGCGCAGTCGAAAGGGTTTGGATTCCCGGTCACCAAGACCCGTACTCGTTCGTCGCTCTAGCGCCGTTAATGCGAAACTGCGTACTGGACGACAATCGAGAAAAGCGTGCCAGCCGTCTAAAAAACTAGACTCGATTGCTTTGACTCGCTTCGCGGATAATATCTTCGTTACGATCAAATTTGAAACGAATGCGTATTACGTCGAAACGAGTGGAGGTACTTTGTGTTACTAGACTTCACTCGCTGTTTTTTTTGTTACTGGTAAGATTAGTTAGATACGAGACAGTTTGCAGCTTGTAATCGCATCAAGAAATGTAACTCCGACTGACTCTCGTGCCCGAGTGAAGACTAACTAATCTTAAACGTGACACTTAATTAATTCAAATTCTTTTACATGTTGGTATCTTTTGACTGTGCCGGCCCCGGCGGGGCGGCCCGGCTGCGCGCCGATGCAATACTTAACCGTCTACTTTGGTTTGCTTCGTTGTATAACTTGAGCCGCGCGTGCGCAAAGGACTGGGCGCTAGTTTCGGCGCGTCACACGTGGTTGATTTATAAGTAAAATTTGGTCACAAGTAATATTGAAATTATACCTGCTTCTTTTGGGATTCACTGCTAATCGCGGTGTAACATTAATTTATACTACTGACATCCAATTTCTCAACCAATTAAATGAGGAAATCGCTATGAATTTTGCTAGCTACGGGCTTAATGTAAATCAACCATGTCGGAAGCAGCTGTGCGCCGCCGCCCGGGCCGCGCGACCCGCTAACGAGTAGCTGTTGGCTGTGTCTACGTATATTTGCAATGAACCGGGAACAGTAGTTCGGAGTCACGTTGCGTGGCGCCGGTCCGCGGTCCGAGCCCTGAAGCCTTCCGAGTTTAGCCTTATTCTGTTAGAATTATATTCGATCAAGGTCTGTATATAAATGTATAGGTAATGAAATAATTTGGGCAATTGAATCGAGCTTTATATTTTGTACATAGTGTGCGGAGACGGCATTGTCGGTGGAATCCATCTTGAAAATGGACTGCCCGAGTCGCAATGGCTACCTTTTACAAATCAATACATTCTGGTTATTATGTCAATAACTTGAAGTATCTGTTTGAGCAATCTCAATTTCTCAATCAATTCGAAAATACAGTAATTAAAAATATAAATAGTATGTCGTATATGGAGCAGCACTCAGCAGCGCCCCCTTCCGGCGGCTCGAGCGGCCCCGCGCGCGCCGCGTACAGTAGGCTAAGAGACGTCGACGTGATCCTAATACTTAAACGTTGTATCTGTCTTCGTATCGAATTGTTTGTATAGAATGACCATGTGTAAAGTTAATAAAAAATTAATATAAAGTGCAATTTGATGTGTTTGTAAGCGATTAGAAAACCTTACAATTTACATCGCAAGAGTCGGCAAAGTGTGATATCCCATAAAGACCGGAGTTTTGAGAAAGTTAGCAATGAAAGATAAACATAATAAATAGCCCCCAGACACATGCGTGTTGCCAAAGAACTTTGCCACATTGCTTGAATGCCAATACATGTAAATTATATATGGAATATGTCAGTACATGAAATAAAAGGACTGAATATTCAATGAATTCAATTCAATCAGTCTGGTCTAGTTCAAATAGTTTCAGATTAAGACGACCAACAAGATATGTGCCTGGCCCCACGATAACTGTTCATCTTCGTAACGGTCTAGTTCGTTATGTTTTCGGATCTGAAAGTGAGTTTTCTTGAAATGTGTTCAATTCATATTCAATTCATGGCGTTGCATAGTATAAAGTGTAATTTGGCTAGACAAATTAATGGGAGTGAGCAACGCATAGCCTTATTCTTGTACCTAACGTTACGGATATAGTTGAGTCGCTGTAGAGTTTAGTTTAAGTGTTTAGAGCGGCGGGGCGGCGGGGCGGCGCGGCGGCGCCATGCTTGCTTAGTTAATTCCTTTCGCTTAGAGTTAAATCCGCTGGCGATAGCCCTTCGCAAAGCGTCGCCTCATATCGCCGGGAATATCTCTCGACATATCCGCAGCCGGCAGCCGCCGCGGCCAGTGCAGCGCTCCTGGCCGCGCCCCGCCCGCGCCCCGCCCAGAGACTTGTTGTCTTAACGATCAGTTGAGAGTTGAACCCGTTGTGTAAAGATTATTTCCAGCAGTGTACGTTGGAACTCGTTTAGCATTACTAGGCTTCCTGTGACGTTATTCTTCCGCTATGCAATCGTTTATAAGAGTGCAATCGAGATCTCCGTTCCCTGTAGTTAGTCTGAACATATCTCTGAATATCGATAGTTTAGTATAAGTTGGTTTTGTTTCGTGGTGGGAGTGTTTCCGTTGTGCCGTGTGAGCCGCCTGTAAGGCCGCGGACTGGACCCAGCGACCGAGCGACGAACGACTGGAGCGAACGATTTCTCTGTTCATCGCACTGTCGTGACGCTCCCGTATGTGCGGTGAGCTTTGCAACCGTGCAATGAACAGATAAATCGTTTGTCGCCCCGCTCGCCGCGCCGCCGGTCGCTGGCGACCAGTTTACGGCCTGACTGAGAAGCGTTCCTTCACTAGTTTCAATGAGGTAGCGGCAAACTAATCGAGTCTTAGCTGCGGCGACTGACTTGACAACTATTTACTGCACATAAGTTTTGATTTGCACGTCTTTTATATCGCATTTAAGTCGCCGCACGTATTTGTATACTAACTCACTGTCCACGAGGTCTCGTGAATCTAGATTCGTTATTGACAGAATTCGTTTTGATGCAGATGCGTTTAGTTTGCCGGTATTCATGTCAGCTTGATTACCCGACTGCGTAACTTAAAGAGGCCTTGTATAAATATATTCGTGCGTTTTTGTCTGTTACTTCGTTCTCGTGATGTCAAGTGCCAAAACGTTTCGTTTTTTACATTGCGGAGTTTAAACTTGATCAGTTGAATTGGTATATTCTACGCGCTGTTTTGCCGGCGGGCTTTACTGAGCGTCGCGCCGCGCTCGGCGGCTACGTTAGGTTGGCCACATGATCGGTTTTACATTTCGATGGTCCCTAAACATATTGTAAATTCATATCGTAAATAAAGTTTACTTTGTTAATGTCCAAAGCGAGCGCGCTTTAGTTTGTGCCCCGCGGTCTTAGAGCTCCGGTGTTAGTATTGGGCGATTCCAAATTGTTTTATAATCGCGTTTTGTTTAGTTAATGAGTTTAAATGTTTATCGCTGGCGCGCTGCAGCCGCGGCTATTGAACCTCTGTTGTTTCTTCGAACCCTATCCAACCCTAAATGGTGACTAGGGCATATCGCATTGTTCAAAGTCTGAATTCAGACTTAGAATGGATAATTTTAATGTAAGATAAAATTCAATAATCTCATTCCAAATAGCTTAACTTGTCGATAAAGGAAGGATTATGGTTGCCTTAAACGCCATCTAGAGAAATTCCCAGCGGATTCGAGTTCGAGGAAACAAATTTACAGTACGACACAAGGCAACAATTAAATAAGATAACATTTAATTAATCATATTGGTGACGTTGGAAACACCCAGAAAATTGCAAATGCATGTTACTACAAAGCAAACTGTGACATACAGGTGGCCCAAAATTACGTTGACAAATATTTTTTAGGTTATTTTTTATTAGCTACATGACTTTTACAATATGACATTAAAAACTATAATTACAATTATTGAACTAAAAGAAAAACTAGTTGTCTTCAAAATATCCTCCTTTGGCTTTGATACACAAATGCAAACATTTGTAAAAATTGTCAATGATATGCCGCAGCTCTTTCAACGTTATTTTTGCCCACTCTTTGGTAAGTGTCACTTCCAGAGCGTCTACATTTTTGTGTTTAGTGGCTTAGGCCCTTATCTCTAAGATTGACCACAAACTATAATCCATTGGATTTAGATCAGGCGAGTAGGGTGGCCACTCTTTCGAGCTTATGAATCAAGGAAAATTGTCCTTGCACCACTGCTGCACACTACGAGCGCTGTGAGATGGCGCAGAGCCCTGCTGGAAAATCCATTGCTGGCTGCCGAAATGATGTTGACTCCAAGGAAGAACTATGGCTTCAAGGATATCTTTTCTATATATTTCCTGATTAATTTTGACACCTTTTTCTATGAATACAAGGGGAGTTTTGCCTGTCGAGCAAATACCACTCCAAACCATAACTGATTCCGGCTTTTGGCGGTGAGGAATAACTGCGGCCTCTCCAGGACGACTAGAGGGATACATTCTGTCATTTTGGTGATTTTGGGCCTGTTGAATGCAAAAAAGTTTTTCATCTGAAAAAAGGATATTTTCCCACTTTTCAGTGGCGGCACGCTTCTTGATGAAACGACATCTGTCAAGGCGAACTTTTTTATCTTTATCTTCAAGAAGTTGAGCTTTACGCAGTTTCTACGCTTTCAATTTGAGGTCATTAGCGACAACGCTGCACCGTCGAACGACTTACGCCCAGCTCCCGAGCCATTTTTCGCACTTTGGTCCGAGGATTGCGACTAAGCCGTTTCTTGATAATGTTCCGGAGCCTGGGAGTCCTAACAGTCCTCTTTCTGCCTCTTCCTGGGCGGCCGGCGACATGCCCGAGCTCATTATATCGCTTAATAGTCTTGGACACTAGTTGACGACTAACACCTAGCGATCTATCTCACACTGTCGTTTTCCAGCTTCGTGTAAGGAAATTATTGCTTTGCGTTGCGAAGACATGATACAAATCAATAATAACTTTATAGTTTTAAACAAGCCGTTGACTCGAAATCGTTACCAAAATGTGTGAAAATATAACAGAAAAACAAACGAAGTCATAACGTGTTCCATTTTCAAAATTGTTACTTTTTAATTTTGTCAACGTATTTTTGGGCCACGGTGTATTTGTTATTTTACCATTTTGAATGAAAAGAAAAACCGACTACTTATTACTTTTTTGACATTTATACATTTCTAATTAAAGAGTTTATTTCCTATGACAAAATAAGGTATTTTCGACGTCAGTTGTGTCGTGAGCCGTCGCTGCGCGCGCCGCACGATGTGATGTCCCATTGTGATGAGACGGGCGGCGCCGCGGGCCGCACCTACACCCGGTGTTCCTGCATCATTTCACCATCCTTACAAATATGATCCGGACCAAGTACATTTCAATAATCCTTCCTTTGATCATGGTAACACTGCGTAGACAACAAATACGGGATAAATCCGACATGTTGGGGTTGCCACAAAACGGTGATTTTTAATTGTTTAGCAACTCGTTTGCAGTTTTTCTTTTGGGACGCGCGCGTTCCAGTTCGTTTCGGATTCCTCCCGTCCCCACACCCCCGAGCCCCATACCTAAACTTATATTGACATTCTATATCCCATTTACTAAAAACACGACCGACATTGCCGCGGCGCCGCTCGCAAGGTGCTAACTATAAGATTTTGTACGTACCCACGTTTGTATGTCTGTTCGTAAGTATTGTAAGTTAATATCGCTTGTGTGTCGTCTGATCCCGCGTCTGTCTGTACCTCGATGTGTATTATAATAGCATTTGTTAGTTTTAATGTGACGCGGCGCGACGCTGCGCGGGGCTTTTTTTACCAGTGTTGGTATTCCGATTATGGCTTATCCTCTGTTTTGTTGTATATTGAGGACGGGGAGTGACTTGTGAGGCAGCGCCCGCGCGGCGCCGCGCCGCGTCGACGGGGAGACGCTCACGGCGTCCCGAGGCGGCGGCGGCGCTGAACCGAGTGTTTGGAGTACCTGCCTCGCTGGTCTGCATGCGTTTGGTTGAGCGCGGCGACGTCCGACTTCCTGCATCTAGTATTACCTAAGTGTTAGCACCCGTGAGTCGCAATTGTTAGTGCAATTAACTCGCATTTCGTTGATTTTTGGTATTTTCCCCCTTACAATCAGTGTAAATAATGCAATTTGATAATAAAATGTATTCTGTATAACGCATGTACAAGTCTGGTACCAAATTACATAACTATTATAAAGTGATGTTCAGAAGAATTTCACCTAGTGCGTCACGACGTCAATTTTGTTTTGCAGCAATCTGAGGCCCATTGGTCGCCCACGGCCCGTCTGTACACACTAGGTGAAATATTCGTATAATAAATAATTAGTAGATTTGTAGCAAAAATATATTGGTATTTTGTATTGAGCGAGTGTGATGTGATGACATGTGATCCTTTAGCTCGCTTTAAGGGGAACTTCAACGATTTTTATAATGTACAGGATTTTGTGATAACTACGTTTTCGACCTTCAGCTAACTGCGACCGTCCTTGATGTTTCTTAATGCTTGTCATAGTTGTAATCATAGAACTTTATCTGGATGTCAAATATTACTTAACGCGGCGGTCGCTGTCGCCTAGCGGCAGGAGATGTATTTTATTATTAAGAAAGACCAGTCTCTTAACACGTTCACAGCCCAGTGTGCCCTGCGGCTCCGCACACGCGAGTGGCGGCAGCACTGTACGGTGCACTGGTTGGTTGATCTCGGTACATCGTAAGAGCTTAATGGAATTTTCTTAGATAAATTGTGAAAGTATTAAATGGCTGCGTCTTGTAAGAAACGACCACCGTTTTTTTCTTAATTTATATACACCTATTTATGACACATGTTTTGTAATTACTGACCGGTGTCGACAGGGCGAAGTGTTTCCATTGAGTAACTGGACAGGATATTATAATATCTGAAATTTTATCTGTCGAATATAAGGAGCAATCATGTGAACGACATCATCTAACAACGATAGAAATCAAATTAATTATTACTCCAGAAATTACGAATTCTTGGTGTTAGACTGCACCGAACAGTCAATAGAAATTCAACACAAAAATAAATTAAAGCCATAGACGTAATATAGCGTATGGATGGACGTATGGGGGTGTATGGTGGGATGGTATTCCGTGTTTGTTGCCAATTGTGTGGCACTACAAGTAGGCCAGTGATATGAGCCGCGCACACGCCGCACGGGTGCCGACGCGCTCCCCGACGGCGATTTCAAAATGTTCCAAAAGGCATATGCTTTATTTTAATGACTCGAGGATAAACCACTTCGCCAAATAAGATAATTACACTGTTCATATATAATATTTTGTGTATAGAAGTGATTTTTGAATTCAGTTGATGTGTTGACATGGTTGCTTGTGTAGGTCAGTGCGGTCGGCCGCGTGTAAACGAGAACTGTGCCTTCCGGGCCCCGGGGCGGCGTCAACCCCCCCCCCCCCCCCTCCCCTCCCGCGCCCCCTCCGCCCCCCGTCGCTCCCGAGCGCCCGAGACATAATAAATGCTCGTAATGTATTCTATTGTATTTATATCATAGTTAAAAGTTTTATTAAAAAAAGTTGCTCAATACATTTGGTGTTTTTTTTTACAGAAATAATACCATAGTGAATTATACGGATCACTCACATACTTATACAGCCGGATGTTTCCGACTAATTCGTAGCCCTTCCTCAGGGAGCGAACGACAGCGTCTGTAGCTAACAGCGGCGCACAACCTACTCTCGTTTTCACTGTCATTATTGTCAAAATGTAGGGTAGCTAGCACACTGTACTGATCACATCATTCTGTAAAGGTCTGTAGAACAGCTAGTAGTGTAGATTTGGGCCGTTTTATAAAGCTACAATTTACAAGCGGAAGTCTCATTTCTATCACCTTTTCTTAGAAAGAGACTTCCGATTGTTAATTGTAACTTGTAGCTTTATAAAACACGCCCTGTAGTGATCCGTTAATTTCCTATGATCAAGTCTCACGGTATAGGTAGTTTTATGTAAAAAAAAGAGTAACATTAAGATTCTTGCGCTACTCCCTTTTACGAATATTGTTTCATGTTCGCACTCCGAAAGTGTCAACAGAGACTAGAGGGTGAACAATCAAAGGCGCAAAGCATTTCGATAATATTTTATTTTCATAATTTATTTATATAATGACTATAATCATCTACCAAACTAAATAATAAATATAATTCAACAGCATCCTTTATATACAATATGTATAGTTATAGTATTATAATTTCCTCATTTTCGAACGTTTAAAACAGGAGACAGTCGTTCAACCGATACAAAATAATGAAATCAACGACCATTATTACAGATTAACAAGTAATAATTTTTGCCACAAGTTTTTTTTTGTTTATTCGTTTATTTACAATCTTATATTAATTTAGTCCCATAATTTCCAAATGAATTCTCAGCGTTTTTTTTAGCTTCTGAACAGAACTACTAAATATAACCTTTATCTCTGCGTAACAATTTAATAAAATTGAGTAAACTTAACTGTCCTTTTTACACTAGTGCGGCACAGCCTCGGCGAGAGCGGGAGGTCCGAGTTGTGGGGGGTTTAGAGACGACGTATAATAGTATGGCGGAATGACAGCTGGACACTACGGGAGAGCACTGCAGAGGACGGCGGGGCTTCCCTTCGGCCCGACCCTCCGCGTGACAGGGTTGCAGTTGGAACAAGCGAAGGACCCCACACCCCAGACTTACGCTCGCCAAATAATCTCGAAAACTAAACTGTCGATAAATATACAATAGAGTTAACATTCTGCTACGTGGCATAACACAATATCCTTAACATTACTCCACTGATCCGTGTTAATGTGAAAATGAAAAATCTACTTTACGCTCTAGGATTTGAGGTCGATAGCGGAGCGAGCCTCCGACCTTACTCGACTGATATGAGACTGATACGCAAGCAGCAGGTACGGGGGAGAGGGAACAATATCTCAACGACCTCTATTAAAACTTTACATCTGGCTAAACTCTGTACGAAAATATCCACTTTTCGAGTAAAATCCGTCTTCAGCGACAAGTAGACTATTCCAAAATAATCTGGTTAAAACTGTTATTACATCGCGCTAGTTGTCATATCTGCACAAACGGAACTACGACTACTAAAACCTAAATTAAAATACGTTTACAAATCGTGTAACAAGTATGTATAACACAGCGTCAAAATAGTACAAACCTTTGGCATCCAACATTATACAGCTGAAGATATAATACAGACACACGCTAACTAAGACGTACAACTAAACCGAACTAGCATCTCTATAGAGAGTATAAAATCCAAGCTAAGTAAGGCGATTAAATGACATTGGACGAAAATACATTATCCAAAGGAAGTACCGAAGAGGAGAGACGGTTATTGCTGCGATACACCGAGCCGAACCGCTTCATTATTACTAGCAACACCGACACGACACCGATTGGTCTGGTTTACTTTAGGCTGGTAACACACGTAGTATTGCTATTCTTTGTATTCGTCGCGACGCGGCGCAGGTTATCTACACTAACAATAATACAAGTTGAATCCACTAGTACAGCTAAACATGGCGGGCGAACGAAACTGTCGACTGTCGAGGCCGCGGCGCGCGCGGGCAGCCGAGCCGCTGACGAGTGTAACAAAAATTATTGTCATCCAATGCTTAATTTTCCAATCTTTATAAGTATCTCTTTATTTATTATGTACTTAATACTTTATACAGATCAACATCGTCGACTATCATTATTGTTATTTATCCATTATATTACTTAAAGTTCATTTGTTACTTCCATCGTATCTATAAAAATGTACAACTAGCCGTCGCAGGACCGGCGCGGAGCTCGGAAACGAACGCAAAAGTCCAACGAGAGGGGCCGGAGCGGGGCGCCTCATTGTATAAAAAGAGTTAAATATAATAGTACATAATGCTTTCGATTATTTACATTATCACATCGCGCGAACGAATGCGGAGGCGTGTGCGGCGGCCGCCGGACGAGGCACGGAATAATTGAACTCAGCGCGTCCAGGCCGCGCGAGGGGCGACGAGTTTGTGCGTTCATTCATTTCGAGTCACGCCTAAGGGAGTCTAAAGTTAGGTTCATAAGATCTCTACGGTAGCTAAGCTCTAGCGGGCGGCGACGGCCTGCCCTGCGTGCGCACGGCCCGCCCGCTCACAGCTGGTACCACTTCTTGTCCTTGTACTTGAGCATCAGCTGGTGCGCCGACGACGAGAACTCTGCCGACAAACAACACTCTCATCAACCTTCATACGCGAACAGGTTACTTCTAAAGTGCTCACTCAAATGACCTATGTCACTAAGCTTGCGGAGTGGCTAATTACACTATATTTATTCAATAGAGACTGATGGAGAAAGGATCGCCAAGGCAGCGAACGCAGGGGGGCTTATGGTCGCGACCAAGCTATCACAAGAAAGAACGGCGAGGCCTTCCTAGGCGTAGTTGTAGAGAGGACATTTTATTCAGTTTCCAACTAAAGTTTTTTAAAGAGATCGCCCACTCTTCTAGTTACTTAGGACAAGCTCCTCAAAATGGATGTCCACTTTTTGGAGAATGACCTACCACTGTTAGTGTTAGATAGTGTTTCCTAAAGCAACTGTGGCGGCTGACCTGCGGCCTGGTTGGACATGCGCTCGGTGCGGTCCTCGAGCTGCGACAGCTTGTCGCCGCGCTCCAGCACCAGCATGTGCGCGCGCGCCACCTCGCTGCTGGCCGAGGACGCGCGCGCGCCGAGCTGCTCCAGCGCGTCCTTGTTGGGCCCCGGGATGTGCTTGGCCACCGCGCGGCTCGGCCGGCCGCTGCCCTCGCCGACTGCGGACCCACAAGCACGCCACTCAGCGACGGCACGAGACCAGCCGACCTGACATCCACCCCTATCCCAGTTGATGGAAAGCCCAGATGACATCAATGGTGTACCTCACTACTTCAGCAGCAGCCTATTCACAAGTGGACCTCTCTCGAGACTACCTGGCTATCCTGGCGGATTATTGACTCACGACAGCCCTCATTATCTGATATGGTAAGGCACTAATCCCACCGCCGACGAGAAGCGAGTGGTTTTTTAACCGACTTCAAAAAAAGGAGGAGGTTCTACGTTCCACTGTATTTTTTTTTATGTATGTACATCGATTACTCCGTCAATTGTAGACCGATTTTCAAATTATTTTTTATTCGAAAGGGTATACTCCTGAGGTGGTCCCATTGTCACCAAGTCATGATCTGATGATGGGATCCCAGGGAAATCGAGGGCAACCCTCAAATTTTACAGGCACGTACTATGTGTTTCATATATTTTCTAAGGTTATTCAAGTATTTGCGTCTGGTAGTCATCATCTCATGATGATGAGCTGATGATGGAAGGTACAACTCCTTAGCGGTTAGGAGTTGGAGGATAATTCTGAAAATGTTAAATCATTATTCGAAAGGGTATACTCCTGAGGTGGTCCCACTGTCACCAAGTCATGATCTGATGATGGGATCTCAGGGAAATCGAGGGCAACCCTCAAATTTTATAGGCACGTATCATGTGTTTCATATATTTTCTAAGGCTATTCAAGTATTTGCGTCCGGTAGTCATCATCTTATGTTGATGAGCTGATGATGGAAGGTACAACTCCTTAACGGTTAGGAGTTGGAGGATAATTCTGAAAATGTTAAATCAATGTAAAATTGTGAAATAAAAATCTTTTAACAAAAAAATAAAACCGCCTTAAAAAAAAACCTTAGAAAAAAAACGTAAAATAATCCTCTAAAATAATGATAAATAAATTAAATAAAATAAAATGCTTTTATTTCGGACAACAGAAACTAAAGCCTAAAGTTTTATGGCCTAGTACTAAGCAGCATAAATATGAAGTCGGTGTTTCATTCAAAGAATATTCCGCTCGCACCGCACCGACTTCATATTTCTGCTGCTTAGTGCTAGGCCATAAAACTTTAGGCTTTCGTTTCTGTTGTCCGAAATAAACGCATTTTATTTTATTTTATTTATTTATCATTATTTTAGAGGATTATTTTACGCTTTTTTTCTAAGGTTTTTTTTTGAAGGCGGTTTTACTTTTTTGTTAAAAGATTTTTTTTTGGTAAAAAAAGATGGAAAAACAGGCGAGATGTGACTAGGACACGAACCACCACCTCGAAAAAGTATGAAGAATGAAAGAAAGACTGTAAGAGGTTATGAGGAGAAGGAAGGGTGGTGTGAATTTTTGACTCGCATTAGCTCTCAGATAGGACTGCGACTCACAGAGTTCCTCGCGGTCGAGCGGGCGCGCGCCGCCGCCGAACAGGCCGCGGAAGAAGCTCTCCTTGGGCGGCTCCGGCATGTCCCGCGCCAGGAACAGCTCGCCCAGCATCTCACTCAGGCCCTGGCTGCAACACACACACGCCACGTCACGCGCTGGACCATTACCCTGGCTGCACACAACGTCTCAGCATAGTCAGCATGCCGCTCAAACGGGCATGGCGAGTCCGTGTGCAGTTGCGAACTCTAGAGATATGAAGACTCGGATTAAACCAAAACGGTTCTAAAATCAAAATCACTTTTTGATGTAAGCAAGAGTTCAAAAAAAATTTAGTATTCGCGGTCCGATGAGGGTTTGTTTTAACGTGCGCAGACTTGGTTCTGGCGTGGCGCAGACTCTGGTTACATAGGAGATAAACATGTGTTCCATAAATGCCACTAAAGCACGAGTTTTGGGGCGTCTAGCTAGAACACTTTTATCATCAATGTGTCTTCTGTTGAATATCTAGGATTTCAAGCAGCTAAAACTACATCTTAAATAATGTTGGAGCTGTCATTCTGGCAATGACGTAGAGCTGTCACTTTACTCCATAAGAGGAAGCCGTGTGCTCTGTCTCTCCCCTTTCTGCTTTGCTACGCTGTGCCTTGTGCATGTATTTTTCTAGTGCTGTATATCTATTTAATCTTAAGTTCATTTGTCACGTACTGTGGCTCAGAGATTTCCATCCAGATCACCCCTCTATCATCTTCCATGTCTTAAATTCCTTTCGCTTGCAAAATATAAGAAACAAAAGTTCCAGAATTAGATTGATACTAACCAGAACTCAGCGTCGATGGTGAACTTCTGTATTTCAGTGGGCGAGGCGAGGTAGAGGCCGTGGCCGCGGTTGCTGAAGCAAAACGTCTTCGCTATCCTGCAACACGGACTTCTGTCATACCAGCCGTCACCGCCACCAGGAAAAACATCCGCCGCACTACTTTTCTGGTCGAGACGACTTGGGCTACATCTTACTATATTTTGGCTACGGGTGATCTCGTTTGGACTGCAAGACCTGCCTAAAATCCTCACAAAATAGGTCAGGTTCAAGAATTAATAAAAAAAAGGTTATAAATCGCCATTGTGAGCTAAAATAAAACATCTTCCAAAGAGGAAATAAGTAAGTCAATGCATCTTCAGCAGCGGATGT
The DNA here is from genome assembly GCA_963691665.1 of Clepsis dumicolana. Lineage (NCBI taxonomy): Eukaryota > Metazoa > Arthropoda > Insecta > Lepidoptera > Tortricidae > Clepsis > Clepsis dumicolana. Next base: position 15,455,500 of record OY829518.1, on the reverse strand, counting down.
TTGTACTGGTTGAATAACAGACTACGATATTAAGTGGCTTGAATTTGGAATCGGGATCGGAATGAATATTAAAGATCCCGAGTCATGCAATTATTTCCATATTAACTTTATGACCTTACATAAGGGTTTTCTTTGCAAGTTAATCTTAATAATGCGCAGAATATTAAAATGTCTCACCTTGAATCATCCTCAAATCCGTTAGTGATGAAATCTAGTGGATTAAATTTATAACTAACATGTAAGCTTAAATAACAATTCGATCTAGACAAGATGACCGCTAATCGCATTCCCGTAAACACACATTCAAATAGAGAACGTCCAGAAGCGTTCATGCTTTAAGCTTTAAGGTAAGAGAAGGAAACAGAAAGAGCAAGAACCAGCCAGTAGACAGCAAAACGGTGTACATTCGTGTGGAAACTGTAGAAGAGGTATAATAGTGTGGGTGGAGTAGGTGGAGTGTGTGAGGTGCGCCCGGGTGTGTGTGGGGGCGGTGGGATGAGTGGGAACTACAAGCACAGTCGCAAGCAGCGCGCGCTCTACGGCGGCGGGACGGGCTCGGGAGGGGTGAAGCCGATCGCACATGAACAAACACGTCTAGAGACGCAACAGAGGCCGCAGTGAGCTCCACAGTACATGGTGGCGGAACATGGCTAACGCATGTCATGGTGTGTCAGTGACTTACTGGTCCGTGTCTTCGTTTACTATGAGCTGTTGGCCCCATATGGAGAGCATTGGGTCTACGATACCCCTCTGTTTGGACTGTGTCTGGAAGCTACCAGGAACACAGACAGCCGTCAGTATGCGCTCGCGCCGCGGCGGGCCGCCTGCCTCCCCCTGAGGCAGCGCGCCCCGCCGCGTTCGGTACTACGGTAAGTGTATACTATGTTAGACGGGCGATGCGAGGGTCACACACACACACTAGTCGATTAGAGGTTCGGTTAGCATAGCATCCGTGTTAGGTCCACATTCAATGATCGTCAACGTGATGGTCGGGCGTGAGGGCGTGTATATACAACAGCGGCGCGGCTTCGAGCGGCCGCGCCGGCGCAGAGCAGGGGTCGTGTATATCGAATGTCTATTGGAACCTCGAGTCCGAGGTGTGTCTAATGTGTGACGGGAGCGTCTTATCTCTTAAAACTGAAAAACAGATGAAGAGTGCCAAATATCGGAAGCACAGGTG